>VFFE01005626.1:61010-77118 GCA_008921705.1 Burhinus oedicnemus
CCACAGACCGGATCGCGGCTCCCGCCCCGCCGCCGCCTCCCGCTCCGGACTGACCTGCTGGGGGGGGGATACCTGCCCCGCTCCGCTCCGGGCCCCGCGCCCGCCGCCGCGCCGCGCCCGCCGCCTCCCTCCTCTTCTCCCCGCGGCCCCCCCGCGCCGCCCGGCCGCGGGCTGCCCGGCACCGGCACCAGCACCGGCAGGAGAAGGGGAAGGGGCCGGGGCCGCCGCCGCTCCGCCCCCCGCCCGCCCCGCTGCGGCGGAGAGGCCGCGGACCCCGGGCTGCTCCCCCCGCCTCACCGATGCTCGGGCGCCGGGGCCTGCTCTGCCGGCCGCCGGGCCGAAAAGCGGCCGGAGCTCCGGGCCCCGCGGCGGGGAGCCGCCTCCTGGCCCGAAGCGGGTGCGGGCATCCCCCCGCCGCGCTGCCTACCGTGCGCCCCGCGGCATCCGTGCGGGGAGGAGGAGGCGAGGCCGCGGCAGGCGGCTCCGCGGCGGCCCCGGCTGCTGCGGCTCTCGGCGCGGGGAGCAGGCGGGGAGCTGCCGGCAGAGCGCCTGGCTGCGGGGTCTGCGCGGCTCAGGCTATTTCTGGGTCTGAGGCTCTGCCCGCCGCCGCGTCGGCCTCTCCGAGCAGCTTCTGCGGCGCTCGGGCTCCTCGGGATGGCTGCCCGGGCGTGTGCCACGGGTGGAGAAGGGAACGGGCCTCGGGGGCAGTCAGCCAACCCAGTGGGGGCACACGGGGGGTCAGCCCCCCAACACAGCGGCAGGGGCGGGTGGATGGGAGCATTTTAGACCTCGACAGCATTTGCAAAACCTCTCCCGTTGATGCAACATCACTCCGTTGCTTGGCTAAGAAACTTCCTAGGGGTCTTATTTCGGCAGAGCAGCCATGCCTTCCTGCCCTCAGGAGTGGCTGGCAGGTGGGACAGGGACCTGAGCCACCAAGGTGCAAAGGGGCTTTGAGACCCTGGTTTTCCTTAAGCATCCCACCCTGCCCCCCATCTCTCCAAGCCGTGAGGATGCAGGCAGCACACCCTGTGCTGGAGAAATGGCCAGCAGCTCACCCAGGGGTGCAGCACTGTATGTCTCGCCCAGCCACCGATGTTCCCAACCGATGATCAGGGACACACCTGCAACTGGGCTACCAGGGAACAGCTACCAGAACGTGACTGCAGGGAAGTCCCACTGACATCCCAAGTGCTTCGTTGCTACCACCTCGTACTAGGGGCCTGTAGTCCCACATCTGTGGCTTCTCCAGGTGCTGAGTAAACAGCATTGCTCTGCAGCATCCTCTGAAGACTCGTTTGGGCTCATTTTGTCTCTTTTGGGCTGAAGAAGTACAATCCAGTGGCTAAGCCCCTGCTGCATAAAAGACCTTCCAGTCTGACAACTACAGCTATGAAAGTCACGAGGAGAAGCATCAGGGAACCAAAACATGTAATCAGCTGCCAGCCAAGAACCTCCCTTCATACTGCAAGTGGAAATAGGCTGGCACAGCTCACAGACCATAAGGAATGAAGGGGTGAAAACCAGGTGTCTCCCATAGTGTCTTTCCTTTTTTTCCAGACTCCCCAAGGCTGAGGTAGCATTCAGCTAATTTCTGCTCTGCTGGAGCATGGTGGAGAGCACAGGTGGGCTAGAATGTGATGCCTTTTGATAAAACTTTACTATAAATGAGACCTTTATCCCTGACTGGTGACTTCTAGGAGCTACCATAGCCCAAACAACACATGCCTAAAACTTTAGGGAACAGCTGAACAAAAAAAGATTTCCAAATCTCTTTCTTTGCCATCTCCTTCAGGCCCAGCAATATGTACGATGGGGAGAAGTCACGCAGCTTGACCCCTCACTCCAGGCAGACCAGTGGCAGTCCTACAGCATCACCAAGGCTTGGAGACATTGACTGCTGCCTTGCAGCAGGTGACACTGTCTGTCTCAGGAGAGAGCAGAGAGGACTGTGCCAGCTTAGTACAACATGTGCTCTGCAATGGCTGAAGAGCAGGGGCTTGTGGGAAAAACAAATCTGTGGGGATTTTCTAAAATGCCTTGTGATTGTGATCTGCCACTGGGTCCCCAATATTCGATACCCTACTTCTCAGCAAGTGCAGACTGTGTTTTTAATAAGCCATAGCTTCTCTGACCTACTGAACTGGAAACCAATACACTCCATCACTTAAACTGGCAAATGCTCCTGGGAAATCTTGACTTCTGAGCAGAACTGGAAACCTTGCTGCTGGTGAGCTGCCCTAGTCCCAAAGGAGTGAACACCCACTCCCCCTTCCTTGGCCCACCAAGACATCAGGGCTCACACAAAGCTGGGCAAACCTACCCCATGCATAAGCTGTTCCCTGGAGATACTTGTTTCTTCCTGACTCTGGCCCAGATTGTGCCTAGCTGGAATAGGATAGGATAGGATAGGATAGGATAGGATAGGATAGGATAGAATAGAATAGAATAGAATAGAATAGAATAGAATAGAATAGAATAGAATAGAATAGAATAGAATAGAATAATAAACCAAGGGGGAAAGAGAGAAGTCCAAATAAGGAGAAAAACTCCTTCATTTTCTGTTATGCATTGGGCCTCAGTGACCATGACTTTGGCCCAAGAAGACCCTTACAGGTATGGTCTTACAAGGGCTCAGGCATCCCATGGTTTTTAAGTCCCTCCACACGCCTGGGAAGCAGAAGCAGTGTGTGGCTCAGCCTCCAGCTCTGCATGCGGAGGAGCCCGTTATCTCCTTCCCGCACTGCTTACAACGCTGCAGCAGTGTGGGAGAGACGCGGAGCCGCAGCAAAGGCAGAGGGAGGATGAGGCACAGGGAGCTCTCTCACAATTGGAGCTCTAGCACTGTGTTCTGCTGTCTGTGTGGTGCTCCCAATTGGAATTCCTATTCTCCATCACTTATGGCTTTAATATTTAAGCTAAATTTCTCCAGGCAGCCTCAGGGACTCAGGCTGAGTTTGTCTAGACACATTTCAGGCAAGATGGTGCAACTCTTCCTGAGAACATCTGGAGAAAAAGACTACTTTGCCCACGTTTAAAAAAAAGTCTGGTGGTTTCTCCTTGGGCAGCTTCAGTGGCTCCATGCTTTGGAGCCAAACGCTGGCAAAGGTGTGGCCTTTAGCTGAGGTTGTGCCTTTGAATACCCCTGTGGAGCTGGTGTATGTCCCTGGAAATCTGCAGTTTGCCCAGACCAGGGGCAGACTTGAAGGGTGTGGGAATGAAAATACCCATTAGTCCTGGCTCCCTGCTCCTGGAGCTGACCAGACTGTGTATGTGCCCCCGCCTGGCAGCCCAGCCTGGCACAGCACAGCACTGCCGGGATGTCCCCACGCAGGCTGCTCCCCACGAGGATGGGCCAGCTGGGGCGCGGGGAGCACAGCCTGTGAACCGTCAGCCAGGGCTTGCCTGTAGGCAACCATCAAAGAGAGCCCTCACATCCCTAGTGCATGGGTAGGAGCCAGCATGGGGCTTCAAGGGGCCATGCGGTGTGGGCAGGCCTGGACACAGCTCCTGGGAATTGGGGTGGCTGGGAAGAGGCAAAGGCACAAAACAGACGGTGCTGACATAGCACAGCCCTGGATGTGGCCCCAGACCTTCTTACCTGCAAACTGCTTCCAGGGCAGAATTACTTGTTTCCTTGGAGGATTTTTTCCTTGTCATTACATTATGTTCATGCTTCAAAAGCAGGAATGAATTTCTTCTCATCCCTGGGACAAGTGGTGGATTATCCCCTGGGTAGAGATGGAAACTCACGCCTGAGGAGGTTAAAGTTGCGCGTACCCAGCGATGCTGGGCGGTTTCCCCTGCAGTTGGCATGGCACAGCACTGCAGCCCTTCAGCTTCGGCCATGGGTGTTCGGCATTTCTTCCAGCTGGACTCCAGGGCACCGAGCTGACACCTGGAAAATGAAATCTGGGCAATTTAGTCGCCACGTAAGGGAAGTGTTGGTGAACCACCCTGCCTCGCACAGACCCAGAGATGGCGGCAGGAGAGAGTCTGCTCCCCAGGGCAGCGTTAGCCGCCCTCTCCCGAGACCTGCCTCCCTTTCCCAGTGCTGCCTGCCTCCTTCCCGAAATACCTCCTGCCTGCCGTAACTAAGGAAACAGGGTTCCTGTAGGCAGCAGCTTCTCAGTGCGCACCACACCGTTGCTGGGTCCCCAGAGCGCAGGGGAGCTGCGGACACCATCCTGGGCTGAGGCAGTGCCAGCCCCATCCACAGCCCGGCCAGGGGCCTCTGGGCTGCCCCACAGCCCGCTCCCAGAACCCAAATGCAGGGCAGCACCTCCCACATACACCCCCTAAAATCTGGGGCTAAGCCAGCTGCGACAGACCCACACCCCCCTGCGCAGGGGAGGGCTCTGAGCCCTTCACTGGGGTCTGCCTGGCAGGGCCCCCAGGTCCCAAGCAAGATGCTTCCCCCTTCCCACGGGAGACCGTGGGACCCACGCTTTGCAAAAGGAGAGGCTGGAAGAGCTGCAGCAGAGGCTGAGCCACCATCACACCAGCCACCTCAATTCCGTTAATTAAAAAAAGTTAATTTCTTAATTTTCAAGTGCTCACCCCAGACCTTTGCAGGCCTCTTTGAAGGCAGCGTGCCATGGGGAATAGCAGGGAAACTGGGGCCACAGCTGCTAAGCTGGGAAATCATCTCTCCCCCATGCCAGCTCCCTCGTGGTTTGGCGTCTGCATGCCTGTAATTTCAAATCTGCTTCAAACATCACCCACCACCCAGGCTGCGTGACCAGGCACTAATCAGTTACATTAAAATATGCTAATTGGTTCTTCCCAACTGCCAGTCAGGCGGGACAGTGTGGCTCAGCGCTTGCAGGCACTGGATTTCTCTGTGGCTTCAGATCTCAGTTTTTTGGCTGTCCTGGGCAAGCAAGGTATCCCTGCAGTACTGCCCAGCCACCGTCAGCCCTGCTCCAAAAGACACTGTGGCTGGGCCCTCAGCGCAGGCAGCTCAAGTCGTCCAAGCCACCGATGTGACTTAAACTCAACTGGTCATCTCAACAAACACCATCCCCTGCTCTCCCAGCTGTCAGCCACTGCTGCCTCCAGCAGTACCTCTCTGGGTGCTGTCACCTCCTCCTGTGTCACCGTAAGCAACTGGTGTAGCTTCTTGCTCTGCTCTTTCCTCTCTTCACCCCAGCATCTTGCTAGTAACCAAATGTTCCTCCACTTTTCCCTCCCCAGATCTTGCCTTTTGCAACACAGAGCACTTCGCTCACCCCCTTGAAGAAGGACCCATTGGAGATCTTCTTCTAGACCTGCAGGCTTGCACTTAGTAACACCAAGCCAACTTTTGTGCATCAAACATCATTGCATTACTCTGCAAATAGCTAGTCTGCGCTTCCCCAGAGGTCAGGCCCACTGCCCACCTACCCTGTCAATGGCAGACGCTCTGACCTGGCCCCGTGTCTGCTCTGAAAGACCAGGGCATGCTGTGTTGCTTCCTCGTGGTCCGGAGCTGCACGCAGATAGGAACACGGGTCTACTCCCTCTCTTATGCACATGTGTGTGGGAGGGAAACAAAATAAATACATGGTTATACGGAACTTGAAGTGGAGGTCATGGATCGGAGTAAAATCTTTCTTGCAAATCTCAGGGAAATAACCCCTCTGCATCAGGAGGTCCAACAGGTAATTCCTGACAGACAAGAAGAAGATGCAGGCTGAGCACTTGACCTTCTGAAGCAGGAAATGGCATTTGCGATGATGCTTCAAGCAATGAAAGATTGATTGCAGAGATACCGGGGAAGTGATGGTAGTTTTAATGAGAATGTCAGTGGATTATGGGGGAAGGATGTAAGATGACAAGCTGAGCCCGGAGAGCCAGTGAGGAAGATGCACATCATGTAATGAACCATATTACCATGCTGGCCAAACGCAGAGCTCTGTGTGCAGGCTGTGTCTCTGCCCACATGCCCAGCCTTCCCCGGAGCAAACACTCAATGCACTGATGCTCTTCCCGGCAAAAACAGTTGCCAGGAGTGCCGCTAGCTAATGCACAGTAGTGTGGTCCTTTATGAAAGTCATTAACTCTAAATAGGCTGTCTTATATACAAAATATTCAACAAAAACATCTTTGCTAACTAGTTTGTTGGTCTTTCCTCCACATGCTGAATAATATTAGAATGAAAAAAAAAGAACAAAAGGGAAGAAAAAGGAAGGGTCCTAGGTCAGAAAAGGGATTTAGGTAGACTAGCATTCTATTTCTGGAAACAGCTGGTAGCAAACACATTGAGAAGAGCATAAGAACAGAGCAGGAGCATGATGCTCCTGCAGTGTCCTCTCCCACTCGCCAGCATGATGCCTCCTGCACCAGCAAACACAATGTTCTTGAAAGAGATTCAGAAGTTGTATAAAATGTGGGCATCCACAGCACCTTGCAGCAAGGTGTTCCCTAGGTAAGCTGCATGTTGTATGAAGAGCACTATGTCTCCTTGTGGCTTTTCTGACCCACTCACCAGCTACTTTCACCCACTTCTCAGCCTGGAACATGCAGTTTGAGCCTAGTCATCAACTAATAATTATTTATTAATTTCCCTGCTCATGCTGCTGGCTTTACCTATGGTTTTACTGCACGTATAATTTAACATCTTTAACTTCCTCCATAATGATCTTTGCACTTCCTTTCTCCCACCCCTTTCCTGAAATGAAGTCACCACTCAGGTAGAGGAAATATGGGTTTATCAGCCTGGCGTTACACGAGGGAGGAGCTGGGAACTCTACCAAATTGAAGCTAGAAGGGAAGTGCAGGTGGATGACGTTATTGATGGCTAACAATGTTACCCCATGGCAAAAGCAGAGTCCTAAAACACTGATGGTCACTGATGATTGCAGCCATGCTTCTGGACCCTCAGGTACTCTCCCAGGTAGCTCAGCAACTGGCAGCTCTGCCACTGCTTCAGCAGACCTCCAAGAGCCCCGGGGAGAACTCGCACACAGAAACAAGGCAGATACAGTAGGTCTTTTGCTCTCTGTTGGTGACCAATGTAACGTGGTGTAACAAACAAGGAGAAAGCACTGGAGCTCCACAGTGAAAGCTTGGAGAACTCCTGAAGCACGTTTATCCATGTTGCAATAGAGCATGAATCACTGCAGCAGGTAAGATTCACATCTGATGCAGCTTTTAGCCTCCTGCAATAAGGACTGCAAAATCCTCACCAGTGGCAATTTGGGGAGGTGTGGGTGGGGGATGCTGCTGTGCAGGTGGAGCCTGCTGGGGGAACAAGCACTGCTCTCCCAGTGGAGATCGCAGCTGGGGGCTTGGGGCTCCCTGGCAGAGCTGGAGATGGACCATGGGGGGATGGAGGCAGGGGAGAGGTCTCTCTTGGGTTGTGATGGTACCATACCTGGCTGCTCTCCCATGTCCACAAAACCCCTTGAGCTGTTTGGCTCCTGAATCACAATGGTGGCAGCCCCATGCAGTGGGTGACCCAGGGAAGGGATGTGTAACCTGGGCATTTGTGCCCCCCAGCCCACGCCCTGCAGCACCACTGCACCCTGCACTGCCCCCATCTTACTGCAGGGCTCCCACTCTTCTACCCCTTCTGTACCTTCAGCCTCCACCGAAACCTCTCTTCACCCCACACCATATGCCCCCTACTCCCTTTCATGTGCCACAAGGGACATGGTGGGCTCAGAAGAGCTGACTGCTGCAGGACGTACATTCCATGCTCATCGCTGGCTGGTGCCTCCCAACCATCCCAGACAGGGCAGCATCTCAGCGGGCTGCTGAGGTGAGCACAGGGCTGTGGGCCATGCAAGCTCCCTGAGCTCTGCAACCCAGTGGGCCGAAAATACAGCACCGCAGCATCTTGTACCACATGGGCTACAGGCCTGGCTTACATCCACTGACCTACATCTCTTGCTCAGTTGATTCATTCCCCACCGCGCAGTTCCTAGCACTTTGCCCAGTTTACGTTAGCCTCTGACAAGATGGCATTTTGTTAAGAAACAGGTGTGGAACTCCCCAGGGGCATAAATTATGGGCAGGTTGGAGCCAGCTGAACCTCCGTGGTTGTCTGTCTTGGACATGCAAGCAGGTACTGTAGGAAAAGTCAGTTGTGCTGGAGTGAGTTTATTGGTCTGTTCTGATTTCCTCTTTGTGCAGCCCCTTCATTTGCTAGTCCTTCCCCATGGGCGAGATGATAAAGGCTTTGAGGAGATGACTCCATCCCACCCCAGCAGGGGAGGTGGGATTGCTGCTTCCCTTTACCTTGGTCATTGCTCCACTGTCTTCTGATGCCTCTGATAAAGGTGAGCGTAGGAAGGAGCTATGCTTCTTTGAAGAAGACCCTGTTCGTGCCTGCATCTTCCAGTGGGAGTTGTCCACTGACAGTTGAAAGCCTGGCCCCTCTCCGCGACCCGCAGGGGCCTTCAGCCGGCCGGGGGCATCACGGCTATCGGGGTAGGAGCGGCCTTTGGACGCGGCTCGGTGGGGCTTTTCGGGCTGCGACTGCGGGCAGGGCTGTGCTCCCCGCCGCTCCCCTCCCGTCCCCTCCCTCCCGCCGCTCCCGGCGGGCTCCCAGCGCCACCTCCCGGCTCGGCCGGGCATCTCAGCCGCGTCCGGCACCGGTGCGGGGGATGCTCTCCTGTCCCCCTGTGCCAGCCCACACCCAGCACCCCTCCCCGGGGGCTGTTCCTCAGGAGGTGACCGGCTCACCCGTCACACGCGGACCTCCAGCTCTTCCTCGGCTGCAAAGGGGCCGGCGGGGGCCGGTGGCAGCCCTGGAAAACCGGGCGGGGGGCGGTAGCTGGGTGCTCGGGGAGGTCCAACGAGAAGTGCCGGGTTTGGGAGGGTGCTTGGGAAGCCAGTGCCTCCTGCACAGACCCCCCTCTCATACCGGCGCTCACCCCAACCCCTCCGCTGGCTCTTTTTGACCTCAGCCACTGTTGTTCTTTCCAGTTTTCACATCACACCGAAGTCCCCTCCATCCCCGCATCTCCATCTCTTCCGCTCCTGTTTCCCAGCTCCTTTCAGTCCTGCCCTCCACACCATGCCAGGACCTCTCCTTCCCGAGCCCTTCCAAGGGCTCCCCCTGACCCCAGTCCCCTCGGAGCCCCTAAAGTGATCTTGCCCCTGCTCCCCGCTGCACAGTTGCTGCTCCCCAAGCACAACCTGCCTGTTGCCCTCTCCAGCTCTATGGGCAGCCCCCTTTCCCCAGCTGTGAGTGAAGCAGATCCTGGCTTCTGCTTCTGGCAGGCATTTTGGAAACCTGGGTACAAGCTGTGATTAGCCCAAATCCACCAGACAGGAATCTGAGAGAAGCAAGTGAAGACAAGTCTGGAGAAAGTCCAGGTCTCACTGCTGTGGGACTTCTCCCTCACATTTATTCCTCATTTTTCTGTTTTCTCCCATAACTCCTCACTGGGTCTTCAGAAGTGAATAATTCACCTCCCTCCTTGCTGTTTACACTGTGGTCCTCTATAGTCATCCTCTGCTGTCCTCCACTGCAGGGGTCCACTGCTCCTCTACTGCAGTCCTCATTTGGGTTTTCCTCACTCAGTCACTGCCCCTGCAAGGACGAGGGAGAGTAGGGCTGAAGGTGCCATCCCCATAGCAGACACCGCACCGACTCTGTAGGCCCTGGACCGCTATTTGCCTTTGGAGATGCCCAGAAGCTTGGGGTAAGGGAAATTACCATCTGACAGCAGCATGCCCTTTCTTCAGGCAGCCTGATGTGTGGTTGCCCTTGATATGGTGCCATCAGCCTAACCTTGGGCTTACTCAAAGCAGTGCTAAGGGATTCATTTATTTGATACCAAATACATCAGGTGGTTTCTGGAACCTGACAAACAGCTACCCATGATCAAATTGTGGCGTTTTTTTCCTTCAGCCAAGAGAAGAAAGCAGCATCTCAATTATTTTTCCTTGGCTCATTTAGGGAGATATTACCAGACTGAAGTTTACCCTTCAGCCCTGCCCAGCCCAGAAGGGGTATTGGCCTCAGGGGCCTGGTGTTCGCTCCCAGCATCTGTAGGGATATCTCCACACTGCCCTGGCACAAAGAAAGAGATGTCTTCCCTGGGAGTCCAGGACACATGGGGGCTGAAACCAAGTGAATGCGGGGCTGCCTCCAGCCTCCTCAGAGGAGGACCTGCTTCTGCCTCTCATCCTTTCCCTGAACAGGGCTTTGAATTTCTTCTGTTAAAGCAACCCAGATCTGCTCCAGGGAAAGATGCTGTTCATCACCAGTAGGGACAGAGAGCTGCCCAGAGGACACCCTGGCTGGTGATGGGGCTGAACAGATGTCTAGCTCAGGGCTGCACAGAAAGCTCACCCACTCAGGGATCAGTGTGGGAATCCCCTCCACATGGGCACCTGACTGGCAGGGATAATAGCTCTTCTTCTGCACCAAATCCAGGGCTTAAAGATGTGTTCAGAAAGTGAAGTGCCTGGGCTCTAGCTTCTCCTAAATCTGCCAGAGTTTGAGCCCAGCATCTTTCATACCAAGCTACCCAATGGGATGGTGATGGGATGGAATGGGATGGGATGGGACTGGCTCCTTCCATGGAGCTGGGCAACCGTGTGTACGGCATGTGCAGACAGACAAGGGCAAGAAGCAAGCTGGTGTTTGACTTGGCATTGGGTGGCTGGAGGCCTGGTCTCTGCTCCCAGTGCTGTTAGTGCATTTTATGTGAGGAATCATAAATGGAAACCACACCCACTGGGGTGGGTGGAAATGAAGCAGGCAGAATCTGGCCCTCCATGGAGCAAACAAGTAGTCAGTTAAAATCATTGCCACCTGCGGTGTGGCTGGGGTGGTGGTTGTGTGCAGCGCATCCAGTTCACTAGTTGATAGTTAGCATTTTTGCAGAGCCACAGTAATTTAGGAACTGCTCTCACAGACCCACTGGAGCAGCATCTTGATGGTAGGGGCAGCAGCCGCGTGACAGCGGGGAGAGAGATCGCTTCTCCCAGAGCACTGCTGTGGCAGGCTGGAGGATTAATCCAAGTCTATTTTCTGGAATTGATTTAACACTGTGTTCATTTATCTGCAGCTCCTGCTGAAACATTTCATATTTCAGATCTGATTTCACTGTTTCCAAGGCTGAAAGGCTTCCTTCTCTAGGGAGCAGCAGTTCTGCAAGAGAACAACAAGTAGGAGCCCTAGGGAAGCAGCAAAAGGGAAGAAATATTTTATCTTTGGTAACTGGTCATTTCCATTTTGGAGGCAGTGAAAGAAGAACCATCTGGTGGGTGCTGAATATTCACTATGTAAACAGTGACTTGGTTATGAATATGTGCATGTGTTATTGTTATTTATTATTTATAGAATACCTTAGGTGTGCATGGCACTTCACAAGCAGAAAGGCAGACAAGGGCTCTTGTGCCTTGATGTGTCCAACATGAATTTAACCCAATGCTCAACAGCAGCGGGGTACGGCAAATAAGGGTCAGGCAGCTGGCTTGGGGTGGGGAGGAAGATGCCACCCCTGTGAAAAAGGGCAGTGCACAACTTCTGGAGCAGTAGCTGCTCCTGCTTACAACAGATTGCTTCAGATAACCACCCTCACATATTCATGCCCGTTACTTTGGGTTTCAATCCTCCTCTGCAATAAACACCATCTAGATTTATAATTTTAATTCTCTGCTCCTTAAGAGCTCTGCTCCCACAGTGTTCTGTCTGGAAATGATGCAGAACAAAAGGAACCTTGGTCCAGTACCTTTCCTTGCTGTGGTATTCACCTGGGGGTGATGGGACTGCTCACTTGGCTTGAGCTTTATGGCTCAGGAGCTTCAAATCAATCAGCTGAAACAAAAAAAAGACATTTTATTGTGCACTTTTCCTCCTTGCCAAAGTATCTTGAAAGCAAGGAGGAGAGTCCCATCAAGTCCCAGGATGACACCTTATTGTCAGTGTATAATGTCTGATACTGAAGCCTGCCGGGGATGAGGGGAATTCAAGAGCACCCAGACACCTGCAGAGGATGCTCACAGCTTTGCAGGAAGAAATGCTGGTAGTACTTCTCCCTTCTCTTGTCCTCCCTTTTGTTTTCACTGCCTGAGCATTTTTTTTGCCATGGCATTCAGCCATTCCTCTGGTGCCAAGCCAGTATTGTGGGCAAGGTTTGATGAAGGGGGCAGTTGTAGGCACTTAAGTGAAGCATCTTGGGTCTGTTAGGGGGAGAATCCCTGGACCATTATGTGGACAGAGCTCAGGGCACCTGCAAGGCCAGTGGGATGGAGGAGTGGGTGCACCACAGCCAGGAACAACAACCCTGGCCTGAGCTCAGACCCGTAAGTGCCTTCCCTCCTGCAACACTCCCTTCCACCTGTCATCAACAATTTCTCTTCCTGCTGGCACGCTCTGACATGCTGAACTTTACTTGACTGCAAAAGTTTGTTTCCCAACACCACCAGCAAGCAGCAAATGACTCAAATATTGATTTTTGCAACAGCTTTCTTAACACAGCAGGGCGCATCGTAAATTGTGACTTGTTTCAAACAGGCCTGGTGCTTCGTTGCACGGGCCGCCTAGAACAGCCCAGAGCATCATAAAGAACACAATATCCCAGCTCCTTGGAACTATGCTGCCTGCTTGGTCTTTCTCCTCTGCTCCCCAAAAGATGTTTAGATGTTTATATGACTCCAAGAATGAGGGAAATAGGCTGGGAAGGACAGAGAGACACGTAAGGAATTTCACACAGGATGAGGCAATGTTAGTGACTGCTCCAGTTTTTTGTGGTGAGAGGCCTGTATTCCTTGCTGAGTGCCTGTAATCAGCCGGTATGCCACAGGCACAGGACTCCCCCTGTTAATCACTGCCAGTGTCAAAGGAATGTAGCCATCATGGCAGCTCCTTGGTTGCAGGAGGAGAAGCAGTTCCAGGTAGCCAGCACCAACTCAGGCAAAGCACAGAAAAGCAAATCAGCTAATGTTTTGAAGGATGGCCTTCCTTGTACCCTAGGCATCAAGTCCTGTTAAAAAAAAAATACTGTGAGTTAGAAGACCCCTAAGACACATCTTAGAAAGCAACCAATATTTTGCTTGTCTAAACATACTCTTGGTGCTCACGCTACTGAAGCCACCCAAGTCTTGGACTTTCTGGCAGAAATGACAACAGCCTGATCTGTGCGGTGGGTTGCTATTCAGACATTCAGAAGGTGGGTTTTGTTCAATAGAAATAAAACATCTTTTACAGCCTACTCAACAACTCATTCTTCATTTGGAGGCAATTGACCCTTTGTCAATAAAACTTTCAGTCTGTTTTCTGAAGTGCTGGAAATCCATTTGCTGAAGAACATCATCACAGGGAAAGGTGGAGAACAAGCCCTTTTGAAGAATGGTGTTCTAGGTGCATTTTTTTCCCCCTCATTACCATTTCTCCTCTTCATTCACATGGCTTATTGACCTGAAAATGTCTCTCTCAAATACAAACATACAGCAAGCCATGGATATGTCATTAGGTGGCAGATTATTTACTCATGTACTTAGAACTGTCTGGATTAGTTTTCAATGTATTCCTCTATCTGAATCATAACATATATCATAACATATCCCTGTATAAATACCTTGTACACCAAGCATTACCTCCTAGCTTAGTTTTACACTGAATGAAAAGCTGGGAGGTTTGTAATGAGAAAACAGCAGCTGTATCAGCCTGGGGAAGGCTCGGCACACTGAGGCAGGAGGTATGATTGTATAAAACCCCTCCCTTTCTCAAACTGTCCTTGAAGGAAAGAGGCAGGTGAAGATTGGCCAGATGGGAGCTGAAAAAGAGGTTCAGTAGCTTAAGTCATAAATTCAGATACTGCACGCGCTTGACAGTGTGCTAAAGTCATGACCATCTGTCAACTGTTTAGTTACTATCTCTTCCCTTGTTAATGTGTCCTCCTCACTGAAACCCCCAGTACAACTGATGCAGCACAACTGGCGCAGCACAACTAGCACAGCACAACTGGCAATCTAGGTCAAAATGATTAAAACCCAGCTACCTAAAACTCTGCTGTCACTCTGCCTGACCTCAGTGCTGGGTGCCCCTCAGCTCTCAGGTACTTGCACAAGAGATACAATACCCCAGGTCCTTCAGTCTTCCTTTCAGAGACTTCCAAAACACAACCAAGAGGAAAGATTGAGAGAATAGGGTGTTCCTCTAGAGAAGACATGGTAGCCATGTTCAACTATGTAAAAGATTGCAGAGAGGAAAGACTTTGTCTGTTCTCTGTATCCACTGGGCATGTGATAAGGACTGAAGCCTTAGACTGCTCCAAGGGAGTGTCAAGTTAGGCATGAGGAAATACTCTGAGAGGAAAACAATGAACTGAATGGATTGCCTGGGGGTGGTGGAGGTGGTGGAGAATCTCCATACTAGAGATCTTTGGGACCTGACTAGACTTTTGTCTGCAAGGGATAAGTATACTTGAGGCAAGGATATGGAGGAACTGGGAAAGATGGTTGAGTTGGCCTCTGAAGGTCATTTCTCACTCTGCATAGGAGCTTAGCACTAGTTTACCATTTCAGGAAGATCAGGTCCATCCTGACAACCTCAGTAGTAAAACCCAGAGCTGAATGAGGAAAGGACTGAGCTCCCTTTTCCTCTCAGTGTTTGTGTCTCCACTGAGGCAGATTGGAAGCTGGTCAGCATAAAGGCACACAGCTCTGCTGCCAACCATGCTATATTTGTTTCATTGCTAAATTGAAGACATCAGGTATCATCTGCTACTTTTTGTGGCCATTCAACTTTACCTAACCAAACAGGAAACCTCTCCAGACATTGTGGGTGTTCAAATTTTGAAAGCTAACTAACTGGAAAAAGAAAAAAAAAACAACTTCATAAGGCTTGTATTTAAGGCAAGCAGCTCCGGGTTACCACAGAGAGCATTCATTTCTTCCAAACTATCACAGCAAATCACAGAGATTAACTCACTCATTTCAGAGAAAAATCACCATTAGGCTATGTCTTGAATGCTAAACTAATGGGGCTGTCTGAGGCAATGCACATTTTGAGTTGGAAGAAATGATACATAATTTGGGATGCAATTGAAAGTGAGACCTTGAAAGACGTTGAGCAGGCTGTATCAGAGCGTGACATCAACTGGAACTGTATTTTATTCTCCATAAAATGTCTGAGCACAAGAAACTAGGAGATCTGGGGACTAAGCTACCAAGACTGTCATCTGCCAGTCATCATTAAGTATAGCCCAGGTTATTGAACTAGAAGATGAAAACACCAGCTGGGTGACAACTGTATAGATTATGCCTGGGGCTTCCCACCCAGCTTGCTAAAGGGACATATTGGGAAAGGGTCCATATCAGAGAAAGCCCCTCCACACAACTGGCCAGCAGAGGAGAATGGAGTGGTGAGACTCAGCGACATCAAGGCCAGGGTGAAAGAGAGAGACTGGCTACAGCATGCTTTGCTAATTTCTGGAGAACATCTGCACAACAGGTAATAACAACAATAAATTGCTCTTACAGGTATTCCTCGTGCTCAGCTGTCAAGGTCTTCCACAGAAAGGCATGTAGCATAATCCCTACCCTATCCAAAAGACAGGAAAATCCTGACACATGCGTGAAGTAACTTACCTGTTGTTGAAAAGCAGGATGGGGAACCACTCCATCTCCTGGGTCACAACCAGACTTTATCCAGGGAAATTTTGTCTCCCCAGAGAAGGAAAAGGGAGATACTATTTCTGAGTGCCACACATCCAAGTTCTCTCATTATGTTGATTTTACAGCAGGAGAAAATGAAATTCCTGCAGTAAATATTGTTACTTTTTAATGCTTGCTCCAAATAACCTACTGTTCTCATTATTCACTTACTCCCTGTGCTAATCTCCTTTTTTACCCATTTCTCTCTTATATACACATGCACATACATAGGCAAATTCATCCCCAGACAACTTCTCCCCCATCCTGCCAACAGCTCATCATAGCAACACTACAGCGCTGAAAGAGAAATTTTTTTTACTATATTCTAAAATATGAAGCCAGTATTTTGACAGTGACAAATCATAAGCATCAATTTGCAGGAGCATTTTACTGAGAATGTGGGGGATAATCTGCTTCACCAGTCTCCATTCCAGTGGAAAACAGGTTTTCCCTTCCCTTCCCTTCCCTTCCCTTCCCTTCCCTTCCCTTCCCTTCCCTTCCCTTC
>VFFE01005626.1:77138-101014 GCA_008921705.1 Burhinus oedicnemus
CCTTGCATTCACTCCCCCCTCCTCCAGCACCACCTTTTTTCCTCTCATGCAATACCAAAACTGACCCTGCCTGGCAGAGGGACTCTGCTAGGCGAGCTGAGCCCACATCGCCGGCACACCGCGGGAGCCGGCTCTCCCCTCCAGCCTCCGCAGCCCCTCCGGGGCATCGCTGCTGCAAGTTCGCCGGAGGCAAACGCCGGGGCCGGGGTGCCTCCTCCGGGCGCCGGGGAGCCGTCGCTGCCCACGGGCTGTCCTTTTGCCCCGACCCGGCCGGGGCCGTGGGGCGGCGGCGAGGGAGAGCGGCCCCCGGAGGGCATTGCCCGGAGGCAGCGAGGCCGGGACCCGGCAGGAAATGGAAGGATGAAGTGTGCAGCCGGAGCGGTGATGTTCCTTCTCTCCTTGCTTTCCCCTGCAGGAACGTAATCCGCAATGCTAGTTCTCAGGTTGCTCAATGTTGTCGCTCCAGCCTACTTCTTGTGCATCTCCCTAGTGACCTTCGTCCTCCAGATCTTTCTCTTCATCCCCAGCATGTTCAGAGACCCTTCCACCACCCCACTTTTCTCTCCTGCTCTGCTGCATGGGGCCCTCTTCCTCTTCCTCTCAGCTAATGCCCTGGGCAACTACGTCCTTGTGATCCAGAGCTCCCCCGAGGACTTGGGCAAGGGCTTAAACTTGGGTGAAGGAGCTGAAGTGGTGGACTGGCTGGATGGAAGCAGGTCCCCTGGCTCAGCTTTGCCCAGCACTCACTTCTGTAGACTGTGTGCCAGAGTCACCCAGAGGCATGACCACCACTGTTTCTTCACAGGGAACTGCATCGGGGGCAGAAACATGCGAAACTTCATCATGTTTTGCCTCTACACCTCTCTGGCTTGCCTCGACTCCCTGGTGGCAGGCATGGCTTATATTTCTGCTGCACTCTCCATGTCCTTTGCGAACCCGCTGGCCTTCCTCACTCTTCTGCCTCACTCCATCAGCCAGTTCTTCTCAGGTAAGGACTTCTTCCTTGGAGATGAAGGGCATCTTCCTCCTCCAGGGCTCCCACAGTGGAGGGGACATGATCTTCCTCGAATAGCTGTGTGTGGGGAGCAGCGGTGGGGAAATGGGCAAGAGGGAGATTTGGCTGTGTTCAACAAATCCTCTCTAGAGGCTAGAGACAGCCTTTGCAAAGGACTTTGCTTCACCTGAAATAGAGGCTGGGACCCACTCCAGGTTACAGCCACAGCCCTGTTCCTAATGCTCTGGAAAACGCCCCATAACCAGCTTGCTGGTGATAGAATAGGGCTGTCTGTCATGCAGGGAGTGTGTTGCAGTTACATGGAAAGGGATTTCACTCATTGTGCTGCAGGTGAGGGGAATCTTTTGCCTGTCCTACAGGGAGAGGTGGGGGGGGCGTCTGTAGGGTTTTGTATCTTATAAGTCTGCAAGTTTCCCATATGCCAGCAGAGGTATTCTCAATTCTCTTCATCCAGCTCCACTCACCCCCTCCACTATCACCTACCTCCTGCCTCCTGGCAGCACAAACTCACTGAGATCTTGCCATTCTTCCAGCACAGGAGAATTGGGGTTCAGGCAACAGAAACCAAGAGAGGAGTTAATGTGACATGATTAGCCACCTCTGTCATGACCCTAGTCTGGGACACAGGTCCACAGAGAACCAGGGTAAATTCTCTGTGCCTGCTCCTTGCATAACCTCCACACCAAAAGCAAATATCTCTTTCTTCTTGTCCCCATCCTTTACCTTTCCTTCTGCTTCTCCCCCTTTCCCCTCTCTCCCTGCCCTTCCATAAATTTCCACAAACCTTCACCTTCCCCCTCCTGATTCTGCTCCCATAACTCTTCCTCTCCTCTTCCAGCCTTGCCTCTTCATTTTTCAACATGTCCTCAAACTCTCCAACCTCAACCCTTTCTCTGTCCAAACCCAAGAGCTAGATAAAGCCTGGTCTCAGAGAACTGCCTATGCAGACAGCCTAAACTGTTACTCTGCCCCGAAAGCGACTGCAGAAAAATGCTATTCCCCCTCTTGTGCAACTCATGCCTTGCACACTTAGATCAGCTTTTGTTAGACTAAAATAGGTATCCCATATATTTTAGCTTTGCAGATTCAGCTGAGCTCAGTAAGAAGGGCCCGGAATCTGTTTTGGCTCATGCACCGTCACCAGAAATGTTGATTATGATCTGAGTGTGGAGTCTCCGCTGC
This sequence comes from Burhinus oedicnemus, assembly GCA_008921705.1. Taxonomy (NCBI): domain Eukaryota; kingdom Metazoa; phylum Chordata; class Aves; order Charadriiformes; family Burhinidae; genus Burhinus; species Burhinus oedicnemus. Next base: position 79,336 of record VFFE01005626.1, read on the forward strand.
TGGGTATACAGCAGCCAGAGAGGCCCCAGCTTGCTTTTAGAATTCCAGGCTGGGTTTGCAGGGTTGCCATCTGAAAACAAACAAATATCTCTCTACTTGGCAAATTAGCAGATTTGTCATGGTAATCACTGAGAGACAATAAACATGAAATCCTGCCATGACATTTTTATGGAGTCATTTTTCCAAGTAGGAGAATTTTTTGTAAATAATGTTGCATGAGCTTCACTAGCATTAAAAGCACTGGGAATGATTTTCCCCTGTGCCTAAGCTCTGATCAGCACAGCAGCCTGGGAGGGGGAGCAGGGATGTGGGAGGAGATTATCAAGGAATTAGTTCTCTCTCTCTGACTCTGTGGGCTCATCTGCACTGAGCTGGGTCCTGACATATGTTTGAAGAGCCACTGAAGTGCCCCAGCTGTGGTGTCAGCAACTGCAGTGCCAGAGACAGCATGGGGAGTGTTGGAGTGGGACACAACAGGGCTGGATACAGGGCTGGGAGCTGAAAGCCAGAACACCCTCCAGAGGCAGCAGCTCCCAGCATCTCCCACTGAACCTCTAGCTCAGCTGGGGGGAGAACTGCTGCCTCACACAGCAACGCTTGGGCATGTGGTGTCTTGCTCGCTTGGGAGGAGCGGCCTACTGGGTTTCTACCAGCACATTTACCTCCAGTTCAGGAAAGAAAGCCACAGCCTGGAATACATAACTTGCAGTGTTGTCCACCCAATATTTTTCAGCTAACATAACTATTACTTAAGGGTTGTTGTAGGATCCAAACAGAACATTGCTATAGCAGGGAAAAAACTTCACCTTTCTTCTTCTCCATCACATGCTCTGCACTGGAGGAGGAGTAAAGAAGGATGAAGGGTGAATCTGCTGGTCTTATGTCAACTAAGTGTTCCCTGCTTTCATGCTGGGAAAATTTTCAGTTGGCTCATTCTGCCCAGACTGTGCTTGGGCATGGATTTCAGAATCTGACCCAGAGTCTATAATAATTTCAGCCTGTGATTCAGCTTTTCTAGCATAGATAATGTATGGCAATAAGCTTGAGATCACACCAGGTCAGTTAGAGAAAAAGTGAATCCGAGACTAAAATGGACTGCGGTGATGAGGGACAAATAGAGAGCACCTTTGTAAACACAGGTCAGATTGGATCCACAAAAGAAATTATCGAAAGTGCTTTATGTAGGTAACCTGAAGAAAAGGTTAAAAAAATCATGTGTCTGGAAAGCACGGCTCAGAGATGCTTAATATTTGCAAGGGGAAACAAGGGTAATTACTGTCTTGATGTTGAATTTCAGCAGCTCATAGAAATAAAGCTTACAGCTGCCTTGCAAAGGCTCTGAAGAAAATAGCTGTCTTTTTCCATATCCCATCTGAATATCAGCTGTAGGAACAAACAAATGTCTGTCACACTTTGGTCCAGCAAAAGAGGGGCAGAGAAGCCCATGCTTGGCTCTGGGCTTCCTACCTGATAGATAAAGTTATTCCGACAGAATTGGTATGAGGATTTGTCACCATGCTAAGGGGCTTGTTCTTCCCTTGCTATATTGCATACGAAGCTCACTGAGCTGAATGGGATCTAATGAGAAGGGAAAGATGACATTGCATTTAGGAAGAAAACTGAATGACTCCTGTGTCTTTTTCAAGTGAGGGCAGTCTCTGAGAGCTCGAGGCTGTAGTCAGTGTCCTTACAAATCATCCTCAGAGAGGCCTGCTGGCTGAGCCCAAAGCTTGATGTGATTGTCACAGGTCAGCCCCAATCTTTCACTTGCAGCACTGCCAGGTGGAGCAGCCAGGATTCACAGACTGCAAAACCAGATGATACCACCTAATCCGGCCTTCTGTATAAGAGAAGCAAGAGGTGCTTATCCAGCCACCCTTGTATTGAACTTAAAACTGAAGCAGCCATGTACCTGTTTTAGGCAGCACACCTCTACTGTCCATGCAATCCCTGCTCAGCAGAATTGCTCTTGTAGGGCCTTAGAGCGACCAGAGCTTTCATCTGCCTGAGTCTGTCTGTCCCGTGGTTTTCCAGAGGGATGGGAGCATGTGAGAGCTTTTTCATTCTTAAACCTCGCAGGAACCAGTGAGAAGATACCGGCTATTTATACCACTATCGACACACATTTAATTTTCTTTGTATGCCTGTGTGTAAATATGGGTGTTTAATAATATACCAATATACACAAAATACGTGTGTACACATTCATATGCACACAGAGAGAATATTATTTTAATGGGTTTAGATCTGCCTACGCACTGAAAGGTCACTCAGTGATACCTGCTGTCATACTAATATTTTCCAGAAGGAGTTCTAAAATCATTGTAGAGGAAAGGGCCCACAGAATATTTTTATTTAAATACATTCAGCATAAATATATGTTACAAAAACTCTTAAATTAGGAACTTCAGACCTACAAAGTATTTTGAATATTCTAGCAGCAGCTTTAAAAACAGAATTCGGATTGTATTTTGGAAAGTTTTCTGTTTCTGTTTCTTGCATTCACATGAAAACTGCCTTCTCCCAATGGTAGGAAAGTCATTAGTGATTTATTTTTATTTTTTAACATATTTTTAATATATATATAGTGATTTGAGCGAGAGGGAGAGAGAGAGAGAAATCCCAAATCTTTCTGTCTTGTATTAATCCACACAGTAAGGCTTCTGGAAGCATCTACATGCCATAGGACCAACATCTCTTTTCAAAAGGAACCTAGAAATCTTAGGTTAACTGTGATAAGCAGGTAGATCCTTAAATAAATTAACCATTCTTTAGTGTTGAAATGTTACAGGTATGTTTCACTTCTGGCTGAATTTCCCCCTGTAATCTAGATCCTCACATTAACAGCAAAGAGAGAAGTGTATGAAGATCAGTATCATTTTAGTATTTCCCCAGTGAGGTCTGTTGCATCAGACCCTACAAAGGAAACAATAGTATATAGTTAGAGCAACCAGCCTGCCTAGCTCCTAACTCCACACATGTGGCCAGAGAATATAGGCAGCTCATGGGTTCTTGGGGCTGAGTGTTACACTGGTGTGTGAGGTGTGTTCTAAACTCATTCTTTTATTGTCCTCCCTCTCCCTGACTCTTGATCTGCAGGAGCTCTCCTTAGCTCTGAGATGTTTGTCATCCTCATGCTCTACCTCTGGCTTGGGATCGGACTGGCCTGTGCTGGCTTCTGCTGCCACCAGATGCTGCTGATCCTGCGTGGGCAGACGCGGTACCAGGTGCGGAAAGGGATAGTGGTAAGAGCCCGGCCCTGGAGGGAGAACCTGCAAGAGGTCTTTGGCAAGAGGTGGCTGCTAGGACTTCTCATCCCTGTGCTGAACGTGGGAAGTGACTGCTGTAGGCAGAAAGAGAAATAAAATCCCCAGGCGTGTGTGTGCATCCCATGCACACAACACCTCCCCTGTTCTCTCCCACTGTCTCCTGGATCACTAAAGAGCTGGGCTACTCCATCTCTCAGGATTGCAGCCTCTGTGGGAGGACAGGACTGGCTATCAAACAGAATAAATTTAGCATATTAACAAGGAGATCACAAACCATGTAGATGAAGAGATACTGCAGCTTAGTAGTCACATCACTGCACCTGTGTACGTGGCAACAGTCTTTGAACTAGCAGAAAAATTAGTCAGACCCTCCTGTGGCTTCCTGCCTGACTCCTCCAGCCCCTAGCCCCGTTAGCCACCCTATATAGTCCCTAATGAACCGCAGCAGGAGCTTTCAGAGAGCCTGGGCTGTTGTGGTAGACTGCAAAAATGGTGTCTCTGTTCTTTGGGAGGGGTGTGCAGGGTGCCTTTTTGGCTCTTATATACTTGAGGTAATGTCACAGTACTGAGAAGCCTTTAATGACAGAACTGCAATGCAATCAAGCCGCCCTAGGAGCAGGCTATGCACATGGCTAAGGCGGCAAGTAAACCTTCTCTCCACAGGCTAGAAAATCAGGAAGGAAACAAAGAGAAATACAGAATTTCTTATTTCTGTTCTTGATCTGCTCCCTATGCAATGATATGTCGGGACTGTAGCTCTGCTACTTATTTTTAGAAGTCCTTTGCCCAATGACACAGTCCAGGCAAAGCTGCCCTTCTGACAGGGAGCAGCAAGCAGATAAATCATGATCAGACAGAGGCACAAGGAGAGGAAACCGCAGAGGTGAATGAAAAGGCTGTGTCTGAGAAGCTGTGTGATGAGGCAGGCTATGTGTGCCTGTGAGAGAGAGAGAGGGAAATATGGACACACAGCGAGCTGTCAGTAGGGTGCCGAGCCCTGCTGATGTGTCTGAGCCCTGATGCATCACTCTCTCGCAGGGCCACCTGCACCATTAGTGCTGTGAAGAGTTCAAAATCCTGGAAGACAGAGAGGTTTTCGAGCTGGTCAGGAAGCTTCACTTTGCACTAAAACAAACAAAAAAATGTTTACCTCAGATATCCCTGCCACACCGTATTTATAGGTTCTCCAGCGCAATTCCCTCTCGCATTGCTGCAGAGGGGTAAATTCATCCATGTTATAACTCCATTAAGGAGGTTAATGGAATTACTACAGGGATTAATCAGCCTAATGTGTCAGTTGTTTTCTAGCTGCAGCAACAGCCCATGAGATCAGTGCTGAGATCCTATGCTAATAGGTGCCTTAAGAAAGGATACCATGACATCTCTACCAGGATCATAGTGCTGGATTCCCCAGCAGCTGCAACAAGAAGCTCCTGCTTTGGCAAACTGCATCAGCTTATGGGGGCTGGATAGGAATCCATTGCTTCTCTTTAATAGGCTGGGGAGTACTCTGACAAGCCGTGAAAAACATTATTTTTTCCTCAGAAATGCTCTCGGTGCATCCCAGGTCGAGGAATGCATCTGCTTTCATCCTTGCGTTTCTCACGAGCCGTAACAGAGGCACTCATTGCTACAGGCATTGTAACCGTCCTTCACTGCTGCACACTTGCATACACATTTGGATCAATAACAAAGTCTGTTGTGATGAGCAGAGTAACCATGAAAATATACTGGAAAAACCCGCAGCTGGATAATTAAAACATGTAGGATATACGTCCTTCCACACTGTGTGTTCATATGAATGCACCGCTGTTTCCATGTGTAATATGCTGTATTTTCACTAACAGTGAACAATAAAAAGTGGTCTGATTTTTTACATGAGCTGTATTGTGCTTTTTGACAGTTCATTAGCTGTCTCTGTACATTTATTACAGCACACACACAGACATGTTGAAGGAAAAAGTTAGGATTTGTTTATTGACTCTGCCAATAATTCATCATATGATTTTGGACAAGTCCTTTCACCCTTCCTACTTTAATGTAATGACCAATCTAAAAATGCATCTAATAACCAACTTGCAGACCCATTCTAATTTCTATTTATAAATTACACTATCAACCTCAACTGAAAGCTACAGGAAAATTAAGCTATTATCATAGCCCACAAACAGCATCTCGATGTAAATTATTCCTTACTGGCACGATGGCATCAAGGTGAGCAGACAGTCACCTTGTCGCTGGAACCAGAGCCAGCGCCTCGTGCCATACACCTCGCCTTGGAAGGATTCCCAGGATTATTCTTATTCCACAGACTGGTTGATCCAACTTCTTCTTTTTCATATATTTCTGAAGGCAACAGGCTCTCAACATTTCAGCCAGCAGCTTCCTCACGTCAGCAGAAATTATGGTCTGACACCCTCGCCCTCTGCTTTTGGCATTTGATTGACACTGCAGTCTCGGGCGGTTTGTGGCACTTGGCGCCTGCTGCCACACTGCCTCAGGCTGTAAGCTCTTTGGGACCGCATGCTGAGAAGGGCACAACCAATTCAGAATTTTGGTGGGCCACTCTGCAAGGACAGCTGCCATGCAGCACAACAGGATTAGTTGTCCATGAAGTCTGTTGCCTCTTCACACCAGGGTTGGATCATGCCTGGCCCCTGTGTCAGTCACAGCTGTCTGCCCTCACCGTAAAGTCTCGGTTCTTGCTGAAGCAGAGAGATCCCAGTTTGAGTAACTGCAGCACAGTTTCCCACAGTTATTCTTTCTGTTAGACACCTGTGTTCCTGGCTGTAAATCACTGCATCACCATTTTATGCAGTTAAACATTTCCTTTGCAGCAACCTACTGGATTTCAGCAGTAGTGGTGGGACTTTCAGATGGATACAGCCTTCACAGTTATGATCCTCAGGGATGAAGAGAGCTATAAAAACGTAACGTTAGACTGACCCTGTATATTGGCTTATTTCTCTGCTCATTCCCAAGTGCGTGGACTGCCCTGTTTGGGGTAGAGTAGTCGTTCTGCAGGAACAGTTGAGAGTAGCTCTTTAATTATCCACCTGCCCTGACATCCCTTCCTTGTCATACCTGTGCGTCCACTTAGAGAAATCCTTGGCAAGAAAATGTAACAGGGCTCAACAACTGTGAACAGAACCTTTGCTCTTAGCTATGATTTAATAAACGAAGGCTGAGCTCAATGGCAATGTTACAAATTTAAATCTGTTCAATGGCTCTAAAGTTTTATAAGGACAAATAATAATAAATTCTTATTTTCTGTGCTTAGAGAGTCATTACTTATTATTTGTATTTTATTAAATAGCCACTGCAATAGAAATACATTTTGGAACACGGTTTCTTGTGACAATGTCTAAATACTTATAAAGGGTTTAAAAATAAAACACTTCTCTGGCTTTGGAAAATGAGATGAGCATCATTTCTTCTCTGATAATGCTAGTGGCTGAGTAAAAGCTCCCTGTTGTTTAAGATCTTGAACAGAAACCATAGACTTTTGTTTAGTGACTTGTCTATCTTAAGTGTGGCTACCTGAAAAAACGGTGCCACCTCTAAGGTCTCAGAAGTCTTCGCAATGACAGTATAGATCCAATTAGGGAATGCAACTGTGAAGTAAACCAGAAGTAGTAGATGGTTTTCCTCTTCCTACTACACTATTGGGCAGCCCTCAAGGCCTGCATGCAAAAGGTCTTCATTTGATATCCTCAGAGGATATAGAGTTAAAGCGTGAAGAGTCTCAAGTAATAACGCACAGTGAACATATGAGAAAAGATGACGTGAAAGAGCATTTATCTTGTTTAAGAAATAGCCAGCTCAAGGGAGTCTAAAAATACTTGCAAGGAGACAGAATAAATGAATGAGGAGACTCATTAACTGTAAGGAGATAGCTGGAGGAGGACGGGCAGTCCTGGACTGAGAGGAAGAAAAGACGAGGTCAGAGCTTAGGGCATTTATCTTTACAACAGTCAGAAGAGAGCAATCAGAGAAAGTGGCCTCAGTGAGAGCAGAAGTGATTTGACATTGGTAGGGATGATGCACTGAGAGGCATTAGGCGGTAGGAGGTATGACAACAGAATCTAAGTTGTCTTCGTTGATGGTCGACTGGATGGACACAAAGCAAGCCCAGGCTGAGAAAACACATTGCTAGTCACTTTCTGCACAGAAACCCTCAAAGCCAGCAGAGCCAAAAGGGTTTTTCTCTCTTGAACAGCAAATGATGTTACAAGAAGAGGTGCATGGGTAGAAGTCATAAGTAGCAAAAGCAGAGTCTATATAGTTCTCTTTGAGTTATTTAAAGACTAGCCAGAACTATCATGGTTAGAGTAAAGCAACGACCTACTTGTTCAATATAAATAAATAAAGGGAGAAGAAAATTTAAAGCATATTTGGAGTCTCTGTGCCCTGCTAGATATTTAAATTAATGTGTCAGACAGTGTCAGACAACTTATATTAGCAAACAGTAAGATCTTGTCTAGTAACTACATATCCACGTGTGAGTTCTCTGCTTTTCCAGCTCTTTTCCAGAAAGCCAGGGGAATAAAGCGTCCTTGGAGATTACACCAAATGTCAGCAAATATGGACCAATTAGTGCTTCAGTCCTCTTACGAAGCCATCCAGCCAGCAGCTTCGTCTTCATTACACCAAAGAGGTTTTAGCATTGGTTGTCCTACTGAATCTAACTGGCAAGTGATGTCAGAGCTGAGGCAGGCCAGTCCCATATCCCTTAAGGCTTTTGGAGCCAGCATCTTCTAGTCTCCCCAGATGTTTACAAATAAAAAATGCAAGTTCTCAAGTACCAGTGTCATACACTGTTTATACAGTGCTTCATTTAACATGTTCGCAGACACCTTAATAGTAGTTCCAGAACTGCTATCAATTAAAAATAAATGGAGCATGTTGATCGGTTTACTTCAAAAGAGTCAAAGTTGTGGATGGCAATAGCAAGTTCTGCATGTGAAAGAGAAGGCTCACCTTGTGATCAATGGGGATGGGAAAGTTTCATTTGTCTGCTACTGATTTTCTAAACGCTGCTGTTAATCTACCTTTATCTTGAATAGTTATCAACTTGGGTTTCCTGTGATTACTGTATATCCACCAGTTTAGGGGAATGCGCCGCCTCTGGCATGTATTTCAGCTGTTTTGCTCAGTCTATCTTTACCACCAATGATTCCCAGATTCATGTTATTATCATGCCTGATTGGAAAATTTCCATTAGATGTCAAATCAGTCTTTTAGCTGCTTGTGTTGGATAAGAAGAGATGAAGACATGAACCTATGTATCGACTGCTGAAAATACGATAGATTGTTTTGCCATCGCTATACCTTAAGAATCTTATATATTCACTGGGCAATGGGGTTAACACAGTGGACCCACATGAGAGTGCCCTAGGAGTCAACAAGCAACTGTTGAATGCAGCCTTGTCACAGAGGCTGTTATCAAGGAATGATGTTATCATCCAGAACTCCTTGAGACCACAGATGAGCTTTATGGTCAGTGACAGAAAAATGAAAGACATATCCAGCATCATCAGCCAGGACTCCTAATGGTTTATGATTGCTGGGAGGAAATAGTTGACCAGTACAACATAAGGAATCTTTGTAGGTCTAAACATTAACTGCCAAAGTCAAACAGGTCCAGATGCTATGAAAGCTGCTTTGAGAAAAACTTAAAAATAGCATTACCTAAAGGAGAAAGTGTTTCATTAGATAAGAACTTCCAAGCACTCAATGCTAAGATCAGTGTTTTGAGCAATGGAAGTTCCTTCAAGACTTGGAGAACCTGTCCCCCTTCTGACAACTTTCAAGTATCAGTTCTTCATTGATCTCCACTGAGTTTGATAGTCAAGGCTGTCACTAGATGTTCTCCCAAAGCATCCACTGCTAAACTAAATAACAGTGGTTTATACAACACTGAAGACCACCATAGGCCCTGCCAGTAGCATGTATTGATACTATGATTTTCTTCTCCAGGGAACACCTGTAACACTCAGTGAGATGGATTTGTCTGAGAAAACCTTGATTAATCAAGTAATTTATTACACTAAACAAAACTTGATTGAGATTTTGGAAGTGTTACTATCAAGGCAAAGATTTTTTCCTTTTCTCTTGAAGCCACAGTATAGGCTATAAAAAAAAATCTTTTGGACTCATCTATCCGTGTCTCTAAACTAGTATGCACTAGACTGCAATTTTATGAGTGCTCTAGATGCCTTTCCTTATACTTCCGTTGTCACTAACAGTCCAAGGAAATAAGCCAGTTTGTGAATATGAAGCCATTGAAGAAGGCACAAGGAAATAAAGGGACTGACTGCAGAAAGCAAAAGGTGGCACCAAAGTTCTAGTAAGCTATTAGCAATATAGTTCACGGAGATCTAAAAATCTCTTTTAAAGCCTCTGGAAACAAAGCTAAAAAAACCTCATAATATTTTTCATGCCAGGAGGAAAACTGAAATTTCAAATCAAACTATAAGACCCAGTTTCTGGCTCCCAGAACTGGAGCGTTTTCCAGGTGTATGAATTTAGCCCACTGCCACCTCAGATCACTTCATTGCTTCAGGGCAGTTAGGTGTTTCAGAAATTTGTCAATGTAATCAATGCAGCTGGCAGGCACAGTCAGCCTGGGCAAAACCAATGTCCTACAGCAAGAGGTGCCATCAGCTCAGAAAGAAATGTTACTATTCAGGTTGTCAACAGCACAGTAAAAGCCCCTTAGCTCACGCAAGGATCTTTCATGTAACACAGAAACTTTCTATCAGATTCAGGTTTGGGGTAGAAGAAATTCTGTGGTCAGGCTGGAGGCAAACACCACATCTCTCCCCTTGACAAGCTTTTTTTGGCTTTGGGTACTGACTACTCCTTATGAACTAATTTGGCCAAAATTTGTCCAATCAGCTATTGGCATTTTCTGGGAAAGGATGAATTTCAGTGGGGGCTCATTAGGATATGTATTATGTTGATGGGAAAAGAGTAGGAAAGTGTGAAATAAGGTGAAGGAGTATGCCAACCCAGCCTACAAATTACAGCATGATGGAAAAACTCAGTATGAGCCTTCAGAATAAGATGGCAGCATTTCAGACTGCATATGAAGATGAACTTGAAGCAAAAAAAATACAATAAACCTTTTCCGTGGTGCTCTGATGCAATAAGGACACAGAATACTATATTCAGCTTTGCCTTCATTAGTCAAAACAGATGGAGTTCACAGAAAAGCCATAAATGATTAAGAAGCTGAGAAATGGATTTGTAAGAGGAAAAAAATGGTTATGTTTGCCTAGCTTGGGTATCTACAGCCAAAGTGGATGTGAGGAAAATGTGGCAACCATCCATGTATTTTGGAGGGTGGAAGAAATAATTCATGTTGGATAAACAAGTATCAACTAGAAATAGAGTTCAATTTAAGAAAAGGAAATCATGTGTTAACATTTCAGGAAATACTTCCAAACAGCAGTTCTTCCACTGTCAGCCTTTAGAATAAGCTTAGGTTGGAGAAGCTGAAATCTTCATATCTAGGGAGCTCCAGAACTGAACACGGTAAAGCACAGTGAATAGGGAACTGCCTACTGTTGCTGGAAAACAGTGGGGAAAAAATAAACCAGAGAAACTTCCACTCTTTACGCAGACAGCTGCTCAAGCTTAAGCCAAGAGGAGCTAGATATTGATCATACTCACCTGGGATTTGTTTATATTATTATGATCCTTTCCTATGCTGCATTGCAATCCTTGCCATCTCAGCTGGGTTCAAAATACTTATTCGTACCAGTGCTTTATTCAATAGAAGTAACATGAAATAAAAATAGTTGTGCAAATACAGTAATTATATATAGGTGGTATGTATCGAAAGAAGCACAAAACAGTGTTTTGGTCTTCTCTATAAGCATGAGATTAGAGCATGTGATTCTCACATGGCTTCTGTTTGTAAATGGTTGACAGATGGCAGAAAAGTTCACAATTTAATATCCCTAGTTTTCTGTTCAATGATGAGTTAGGATGATATTTCTCGTTACTGCACTACTACAGATTACAAGCCATCTGAGAGAATTATAAATCTTTATGCTGTCTCGGAAGTCAGTCTTTATAAATCCTATGTCCTGATCTTTTTCACCTTGGGCTTTGGCAAATCCCAGTGTCTCTCCAACAAAATTGTGCCAACTATGTAAACACACATAAGCAAGCAGGACAGAAGCTCCATGGATGAGGAGACAATAATGAAAATACTCAGCCCGACTAGTTGCAGACCACTGTAGCTCAGTCCGGAAAAAAACATTTGAGCATATTCTTAGCTTCAAGCACAGACATAGTCCCATTACTACAGCTGCATTACTTATACGTTTCATTTTACACGTGCTTCTCAGTTCTGTTGGTTAGGCTGCAGTACTCAATGTCTTCCAGGACTGCATTGAGGGTATTTTTCTGATTTCAAATATTGTAACTTTTTAGACACGAAAATGTAACATCTGATAAGCCTCCAGGCTTTTGACCCCAGTTTCACATGTTGCATTACTACAGTTACAGGAACAGGTTTACATGCTGGGGAAGAAAATGACATGCGTGGGCATAAATTAATATGAGTGGGGCAAGACAGATGTCTGCTTACGCCACAAAAGTTCTTTTTGTGTCTGCAACACAGCTAGCTAACACTCTCTCCATTCCCCTAGCCTTATCAACCTTGAGATATTTATAAAAATCTCCCTGGATAGGCATAGAAGTAGAGATTTTAGTCCCCTATATTCCTTCCTTTCAGTTTTCCAAACCATAAGGAACCAGTCTCCATACTCATTTGTGGAATTACATTAGGGAAAATTAACCCAGTGAGTATATAGTTTATTAACATGAAACAAAGTGTAGGTTAGTATAACCACATAGATGCTCAGCCTTTAAAAAATCCAGCACCAGAACTATGACAGCCCACAGCCATGACTTGTAATAAATACCAATATTGCAATTCTTATACAAGAATCTCAAAGCACTTTATAATAGGGAACAAGTGTTGCTTTTCTCATTTTACAGCTGAGAAGATCAAAGTGCCTTCTCTACGGTGAGACAAGGAACAGAGCCAGGGGCCATCTCAGTTCCAACCATATGTTATTGTTTGAATTATTTCATGCAGCAGTAGCAATGCTGGTGCCATGTGCTTTTGAGCTGGGTGCAATTTGCAGGATTAAAGCCACAAACTTAAGCCTACAGCACACTTTTTGGCTGGAGGAAAGAGGAGAGAAGAGCAAGCATTCAGTGAAAGGAGTGAGTTCATCTCCACCATCAAGATACATTTCAGCTTATACATCTAGATCAAATGGGAAAAATAGTCTTTGTGGTTAAAAAAACAGTATTCAGATTTTTTAAAAAGAAATCTGGAAAACAGGTTTAGGACACTGTGTGTGGATGGTTACCTTAAAATCTATTTTCATGCATCCGTGAGAAAAATCTTTGGTAACATTGCTGTTTAGTATTCTTTTCCTTTCCTTTGCCTTTGTTCTCCTTCTCCTTTAGTAATAGCTGCCACCTACTTATGGCATTAATTTTGTGGAATTTACTTCATCTTTTCCACTTTCTTTCCCTTAAATTGCTGAGATTTTAGCCACTCGCCATATGGCAACCAGTTCCTCACTCAAAGTTCTCCTATTTTATCTTCTACCTGATGTGACTGTTTAGACTGTAGAAAAGGAATAGAACATTACAGGGCACTGAGAACAGTGTATGATTTAAAACAAACACTTGTCATGCCAAGGAAATACTAAACATCAATAGCAATCACTAAAACAAGATTGAAAGCTGACATTATGCATCATAAATATCACATCTACATCAAGATCTTTTTTGAGTTAATAAGAAAGAGACCAGGACAAATCTCAAGAAAAGAAGAAAGTCCAAAAGCATGTGTTAGACATGTCAGTGCTAATGGTACTTGTTGGACATTACGTGTGAACAAAATTGCCAGTATCAATTTCATGCCGTTATGTGTGCTCAAGTTAGAGCAGTTCTCACCTGGAGCTTGGGTGCCACAGAAATGTATGAGAAAAGTCCAAGAAGAACCGACTGCTGCTGTATTTGTTCTCATCCCAAAAAGAAAGAATTTCAGGCAAATAAAGACTTATTTTTAGTCACAATTATATTTTGAAGGGACCTAAAATGGATACAGTAGCCCATTTATTGAAAAATGATGTGCTAAGGACTGATGTTGCATAAGAACAGGGTGTGATAAAGAAATTACAAAAGCATGCCCAAAGTTAAGCTAAGATGTGGCGAACAATGGGGTGTTTTCCTCCTGTTGCCATACTAATGTGAGATGCAGGCAGTGGCCTGTTACTGTTACTGTCATTATTTTTTAAGAGATAACAGTGAATCTTTGCAGGGCTACCCAGCACTTGGTTGTTCCTGAAGCAACTGCCAGAACAGCGAGATGAAGCAAGCATGCAGGTACTCCTCTAAGGCGTTCACCTGTGGATAAACAGAGTTACAATGACATGGAATAGGAAAAGTGCTATCGGGGAGTAATCTCGCCCCCAGGAATTCGGGATTTTTATTTTATTGGCATTCATCTGCTTCCACTCACCCAACTAAGCTCACTGATAAACTAACCCCTTTTACTGTACTACTGTACTTTTACTGTACTACTGTGGCTGTAGTGTCTCAGGCTGGTAGGTGTTTAGGTGCTGGAGAAGTAGTGGAATTTGAAAGAAAGCAAGCCTTAGAAACTGCAATAATGCTTCCTATAACTTTGCTGGCTCTAGGGTCAGGCAGAGGCAGTGCATCATTCTGCTTGGCCTAACATCACTGTTCTAAGTTTGGTTGGGGAAAAAATGAACAGGGTAACAATTTTAATGTGCAGGCAAGTTTTATCTTTGCATCCCAGCATTTCAAAGAAATAGACCCTTTGGCTTTGGCCACGAGGCGCATGTCCAGACTGCCCAGCTTGATTTTGAACTGCTGGAAACTAGCCAGGGCCATAGGTATATCTGTGCAGCAACATCTCACAGAATCATAGAATCGTCTAGGTTGGAAGGGACCTTTAAGATCATCAAGTCCAACCATCTACCTGTCTTTTAAATACCTCCAGGGATGGTGACTCAACCACTTCAATGGGAAGCCTGTTCCAATGTTTTATAACACTTTTGGTGAAAAAATTTTTCCTAATATCCATCCTAAACCTCCCCTGGTGCAACTTGAGGCCATTTCCTCTTGTCCTATCACCTGTTACTTGGGAGAAGAGACCAACATCCACCTCTCTACAACCTCCTTTCAGGTAGTTGGAGAGAGCGATAATGTCTCCCCTCAGCCTCCTTTTCTCCAGACTAAACAACGCCAGTTCCCTCAGCTGCTCCTCGTAAGACTTGTGCTCTAGATCCCTCACCAGCTTTGTTGCCCTTGTCTGGACACATTCCAGAACCTCAATGTCTTTCTTGTACTGAGGGACCCAAAACCGAACATGTATGTACTCGAGGTGCAGCTTCACCAGGGTTGAGCAGGGGGGGACGATCACTTCCCTAGTCCTGCTTGCCACACCATTCCTAATACAGGCCAGGATGCTATTGGCTGCCTTGGCCACCTGGGCACACTGATGGCTCACACTAACACCCCCAGGTCCTTTTCCACCAGGCAGCTTTCCAGCCACTCTTTCCCAAGCTTGCAGCGCTGCATGGGGTTGTTGTGACCCAAGTGCAGGACCCAGCACTTGGCCTTGTTGAATCTCATACCACTGGCCTCGGCCCATCAATCCAGCCTGTCCAGATCCTTTTGTAGAGCCTTCCTACCCTCAAGCAGGTCGACACTGCCACCCAACTTGGTGTTATCTGCAAACTTAGTGAGAGTGCACTCGATCCCCTCGTCCAGATCACTGATGAAGATATTAAACAGAACTGGCCCCAATCTGAGCCCTGGGGAACACCACTTGTGACAGGTTGCCAGCTGGATTTAACTCCATTCACCACAACTCTTTGGGCCTGGCCTTCCAGACAGTTTTTTACCCAGCAAAGTGTACACCCATCCAAGCCATGAGCAGCCAGTTTCTCCAGGAGAATGCTGTGTGAAATGGTGTCAAAGGCTTTACTGAAGTCCAGGTAAACAACATTCACAGCCTTTCCCTCATCCACTAAGTGGGTCACCTTATCATAGAAGGAGATCAGGTTTGTCAAGCAGGACCTGCCTGTCATAAACCCATGCTGACTGGGCCTGATCACCTGGTTGTCCTGCATGTGCCGCATCTCATTCTGAATGGCATCGTGCCTCTAACTACAACAGTTGCTACCTAAATGCTGCCACTGCACCACAAGCACTACAGCAATAGGCCCTTAGTGCAGTTCACCGCTCTGCTCTATTCCAGTTTGGGCTGGCTGCAGCTCCCATTATACATCTGGAGGCGTTTCAGTATTCAGATTATTATCTTCAAGCTCAGACTTGCCTTCCTTGCACAATCAGCGTGGAAACAAATGTTTTGAAATTCTTTCTGGCTGTTTCTCTCAAAATTGATGTCAGCAACCCATTTTCAGTGTTCTCAGAAAGCATTATTGTGTAAGCATGCTGCAGGAATGGTCAGTGATAGGATGTTGAACAGTGAGAGACAATTTCACTTTGACGAAGACTATTCTATTCTGACTTCGGAGCATGTTTGGACATGTTGTATAGCATTATTGTTTGCATGGGAGGCAATACTTAGCAAGAATACAAAACAATAGGCATTGTTAACATTCTCTCTGGGTAAAACAGCTTTCCTACTGTCTACTCATATCTCACACTTTCCACACTGAACACTGCTCGTGTCCCAAAACACTCTGCCTCTGGCAAATGTAGAACAAGGCCTATCTGGCACAGTGATGTTTTGTACCAAAGAAAACCCTTAATATTTTTTTTTTATTAGAATTCTTAGGGATACGGTGAAAAAAAGGTATTTGTACTCATTGAGCTAGTAATTTTCTCAGGAGATGCTGTTTCATCCTCACTTACTCAGGAGCTCTCTATTAAATAGTCTCCTCCTTCATCACAGATGATTGAACAGTTTTGGCTGCCTATGTGGGCTTCTGCTTCTTCAGCATGAGGTGATGGAACCATTCATCAAAGTTGGGGTCCTGTTTCCTGTACAAGCAACGCAAAACAATCCAGGAGAAGGGGACGAGGGTAAAAGGAAATAACATCTTCCCCCACCCCCACAGACCAGACTATTTCCATAGTACTTGAGATTTACTGAAAAATGAATGCTATGACTAATGCTGCAAAACACTAAGCTTCCAGCCAAAATACATTTTCATTTCCAATAAAAACACGGGAGTTTTCCATTGAAAACACCTAAATATTTCAAGCAGTCCTATCTATTAAAAAACAGTAAGGACTGGTTTTCTGTCTGTTATTGGATTTCTTAGTCCTGGTAAATACAAGTGGCCTACAAAACCCCCTTAGTACTGCTATGGAAAAAAGGTAAGACTGCCTAAGTGGGCATGGTAAGAGGCATTCCAGTTCTATTAAACTACCTCAATTAATTTAATCGCAGTAAGAACAAGAAGAAAACACTGAAGAAGTTGATGGAACTCCCCTTTTGGCCCTGGAAAGCCTGCTTCTTCCATTTCTTAAAATGTACGAGATGTAGAAGAAATCTTTATGCTGGCAGCGCTCCATTTTAAGATGGAAATTATATTGCTGCAGAGCAGAATGGCAAAAGCATTTCACAAAAATTTCTGTTGAGCAATTAGAAAAAAAGACAGATGTATTCGTCTCATAAAACAACAGCAGCTTGATTTCCACTTCGAAAAGTAATTCAGGGCATTTTAAACAAAGGTTATTAAACATTTTAAAGTCAGCAAGCCTGAATAAGTTGTGATTGAAAATTTAACAGGAGCTAACCAAGAAGCTCTCTGGACCATCAATACTATTTCAGTGAATTTCAGACCACTAGGAAAGACTGCAGAGGACTGAGGGGATGGAAGAACTAATACAGCATCAGCTTTTCAGCAGGTAGGTAGACTGATCTGAAGGAACATAGGCTGGACAACTGAGAGAAAATAATGGAATAACCCATAATTTTTGATTAATCACGGACATAGAAAGTAAAAATAATTGAAATTAATTAAGCTTATAAAAAATTGAGCTAGTCAAATAAAATTGACTCCTTATTTTGATGAACTAAAATTAAGAACTGGTTGAGGACAAAACCAACACAGATATAGTATTTATACTTCTGATGGGCATTTAACAGTGTGCCACATGACACAGACTGAAGTCAGAACTATACAAAATTAACCGGATGGTGTGAAATGCATTACAACTATGGTTTCTGAATTGTATACAAAGATGCATTAAACACTATCTTCTACTCTTATTTTGAAAATGGTATAAAATTGATTCTTGACTGTAACATTATTTAATATTACTTTTAATAATTGGAATACAACATAAAATTACCTTTAAAATCTAAAGGTGAAAAAGTTTCGAGGGAGAGAAGCAGAGGTAACTAATGAATGCAATTGGTCACTTAATAAAAACAGTTTGTTTCACTTCCTGGCTGCAAACTGCATTCAAAGGAGCATGGAAACATAGTTAAAGGACAAGGGTTCACCAACTGCAGCAGCAACAGGTCCAAGGGCGATTTAGACTTCCCATCAGATGCCATGGCCAAGGCTGATGCAAAAATGAGGTGGAGTAGCAGTAGGAAGGACTGATATTGTACAACTCTTTTAGCAATCCTGTTTTGCTATTAATGTTAGTGTTCAAATTAAAAATGCATTTAAATAATTTTAAAGGACCTAAAGAAGAGTGCCACAGATAAATAAAAGATTCAAAAGATTCGAGAGCTTACTTTAAAAAAGAAAGCTAAAGAATTACTTGTTCAGTTTGTAAATGCCTACAGTGAAAACAGCAATGTCACAGCATGCGCTTCAGTTTAGCAGACAAAAGGCAAAAGATCTGACAGCTGGATACTGAAAGACGACAAATTCAGGCTCAACATAAGAGGCACATTTTTAACAGTAAGTAATTACATTTTGAACAATTAGGGTGCATTCTTCATCTCTAGGAGCTTTCAAATCAAAGCAGGATGCTTCCTCTAAAAACATGCATTAGTTCAAACAAGAATTTGAGGAAGTCTTGGAAACTGTGCTCTACAAGAGAGCAGGCTGAAGACATGGTGTTGCCTTCTGCATCAGATTACACCGGAACAGTCGTCTCATGGACATACCTCAAAGGAGGTACAGATTTAAGAAGGGAAGAGAAGACGCATGCATTTTGGATACTCTGGACCAAGTAATACAGTCAGGACTATAAGGTTGCATTACAAAGCGGCCTGAAAAAAAGCATCACCTAGATACAGCAAGAGTGTAAAATTATGTAGGTAGGCACCCTGCATTTCTGTCCCAGGAATTACAAGACTGAAAGCAGTTAAGAGCACACTATGTTCAACCTAGTGTATGCCAGAAATTTTGCATGCCAGGAGATTCCTCAGCCCAAGCCTGCAGGGAGTACCGCTCCTTTCAGACTGTTTGTGTGTGGAGAAAGAAAAACAAGACAGATGCAGCACACCTGAAAGCAGCAATTCACCTTTTTGGCCTCAGTGAAATAAAGGTGAACAGGCCTGACATCCTGCAGATAGACTTCACCACGTAAAGAAAAAGCTAGCCAGAAGAGACAAAGAGACCTGAAAAGTTCATGCTTGAATTGTACCCATACCTTTTATGAATACAAAGTTTGCAAACACTGAATTTCCAGTCTCAAGGAATAAAATTACTTCAATTGATGGCACTCCTTTTTGGATGTAAAGTAATGAGATTCAAGTAAGGTTCTCTTGTACTTTAGGACAGGACCTCATGCCACAAGGCTGCCAGATGTTCTGGGAATGACTACCTAGTTCTCACTGTAAGAGTCACCTTTAAACAAAGAAAAGACCATATAAAGATGGCCACTTTTTGAAAAATGTGTTTTAGTGAAAAGCTGGTATACAGATTTAGTTGAAAGATGCTCTTCAAGAGACAGAGTAGTATTTTTCACTTCAGTAATTCTTTCAGTAGCCAAGATCCTCACTTCACAATTTAGTACTTCTGCATACCCGGCTGACAGGATTAAGATGCAGTGTAGGAGTTCACCCTGCACAGAAGGTGAGCATAATGTACAGTCATCACATGGAGGTAACAGTTCAGAGATGGAAAAATCCTTCCAGGTTGTTCATGACAGATCTATGGCAATGGTCACCCACCACAATATATTTTTAGTGTTCTGTACAGCCCACTTTTACTCATGCTCCTCCCAGCGACCCTTTAATTCATACACACTGTTAAAGCTCACATGACTCCCTTCAGAGAAATACATCATAGTATCACTTTTGGATCTGTACTTTCCCACATGGGCAACATGCTGTTGTGGAGCTTTATGTAAAGCATGCTTTGGAATCAAGGATTTTGCAGTTTAACAGGATTAAAATAACCCACAAACTTTTTAAGTATATACTTTATTTCATTCATATTTCACAGTCTGTTTCTGTAAAGTTTTAGCAAAAAGGTCATGTTCTATAACAGAGTTCTTAGGCTACTGTATTCAGAGCTGGCAACAGACTTCAAAAAATACAGAAAATGTTTACGTTCCAACTAGAGCAGTAGAATTTCAAAAATACATAGTAAAAGTAATCAAAAATACCAACATTAAAACTTAATAGAAAACCAGAAGTCTGTCTGACCCATCACACTACACTGCCTGCTAGCTGTCAGCAGCAACTGAAGCCCCAGCAGGCCCTCTTGGGGGGACTTTTAGACTGGGACAGCTGTCTTCAGCTAACTTGTTAATGCAAAGTCTTGCTGCTTCAAATTTGGGTCAAAAAAAAAAAAAATCTGTAAGTTCATTGCTTACAGGTTTCCAATCAGAGAGGCTAATGTTTCTGCTCAAATCTATTGGACCACTTCCAGATCCTGCCCAGAATCAGAACCTGTTCTGGTCCTAATGTAGTCAACTAATTTTCAACACAGTTCCAACCTAACCTATTTTATTAAATTGCAGCCAAGAAAGGAAAGCCCTTATTGTTTAAAGGTTTATCAGGGCTTCTAGGAATACAAGCAGCTAAGAGAAACTGAAAAGAATGGTACTTGCTGACGTATCTATCACTAGGGGCCTTCAACATGCTTTTTTATAGATGTTGTGTCAAGATTTGCAGTTATCTAGGGATATGTTTCCTAAGGGGCCCCAGATTTACATATAATAGTTTCAGAGTAGATTTTTCTCGTTCAGCAAATACTATTTAAGTCTGGACTGATGCCCAGTAGGAGATTTCTAACCAGCTGCTGGACTTCATTCACAGATTTACTGAATATATATTTATACAAATTACACCAGCTGAAAGGCCCATCAGCTATAAGCACACCCACTTTAGCCCATCCTCAGTGCTGTCAGGGGAAAAAATACATGTGGTACTGTGTGGACTATGAGAGGTTTCTATCAGTAGGAGTCTCCATAAGTCAGAAGGTATCACCCTGCAAGGCAAATTTTTCCTTCCTTTTACTCTATCAGAGCCACGAAAATATGATGGAGAAGAGGTCACTAGTAGACTCACTTTTTCGTGTCTCAAACAGCTAGGATAGGACTTTGTTTCTGACTTCCTTTCATCTCTAGGTAGCCCGAGCCCATCATCTTGTTTTCTAGGGCAATTGCTACCTAAAAATATATATATTCTGAACTTCAAATTCTCCTCTATTTGATGAGTAGAATAAGGATTTTAGAAAAAGTATGAAAGATTTTCTCACACCTCACCTGTAGGCCTATTAAAATCAGATCAGTGGAACTGCCTCCTACTGCCTCCTCTCCTTCCTGTAAGAAGCTCAGAAGAAACAAGCTTATCTTTTGGGATTCTTTCACAAATGGCCTACAGTACCATTACATCTATCCTGCCAAATGTCACTCAGTGCAGATATCACAACTGATTCCAAAAGAGCTAGATCGGACATGTCCTACATTATTACACTGTACTATGCTGCTCTCCTTCCTTCTGGGTTTGCTGGCTGAGTTTTGATATTGCCGTGCTGCGAGTTATGAGACATACTAGTATGCACAATTATAGCAGTTATATTTTAAAAAATACATGACAGAATGTAGTCTAAGAACACTTTTCTTTTAATCAGTTCCCATGTACTGCACTAGTCTTCAGCAGATGGGCAGGATACCATGTGAAACACATGGCTATTACTTTGCTACAGCTTCACTAGGGCAAATCCTGCCACAAAATTTCTCTCTAGGCCTATGGCTAATACAAATATGACTCACATTTCTCCACTTTGTGAGGCATGTATGGCATTTCTTTTCATCAGTCTAAAAAAGGGGAAGCCCCTTACAAGAGAGAAGCCCCTTACAAGAGAGAAGCCCCTTACAAGAGAGAAGCCCCTTACAAGAGAGAAGCCCCTTACAAGAGAGAAGCCCCTTACAAGAGAGAAGCCCCTTACAAGAGA
>VFFE01005626.1:101034-158479 GCA_008921705.1 Burhinus oedicnemus
TTTTAATATTTACTAATCTGACAGAGAAAAAAAAAAAGTTTAGGCTTGCAAACTAAAGATACACATATCAAATAATATGCAACTAGTCTTACCAAATTAATCCTGCTGAATATCTTCCTTGTACTGTTTTTAAAAAAAGTCACTGCAGTCTTTAATAACAATGTTTAATCTGTTAGCTACCGAGAAAGTCCAATGCCACTTGCCTTGTACACTTGTTAGCCATTAATAAATATGGCTTTGGAACAAACACTTCCAGCGCAAGCCTTGTGATTTTTTGCTCACAACTGTACGGATCAAACTCAACAATCAAAATACTCATCACAACATGTCATTTCACTTGGGGCCTAAGACACCCATCGCTTTGACCAAAGCCTGCAATGAATATAGAATGCTACTTCAGCATAAGCAGATCTCCACTAATTCAAATGCATCAAAACCCCAAAGCAAGACACTCTGCTACAACAAAGGACAGTAGCAGCCTAAAGATACCACCCCACTAACGTAAGTTTTCTCTCCTCACACCAACTCCCTTCACCTACTTGCAGCTGATGATGCCCAATATTGGGGCTTGTTCTGCTGTTCCATTCTCAGAACTGACTATCTGTAGATAGGAATAGGAAGATGCTTGCTTGCAGAATACCACAAATGACTGTCTTTTCACTGCAAGAATGGGAACATGCCAGCAGAGCACATCCAAGCTTCTCAAGTCCAAGGAAGTACACAGAGTTAGCACAGAGTTCAAGGTGACACTGAAGTAATAAGTACCCATTCTTTCAAGACCCCACCATGCTATTCTAGTCCCACAACTGGCTCTGAAGACAAGTTGTTAATGGCATGCCACTTCACAAGTCCTGGACTCAGAAAATGCTCAAGTTAAAACTTGAGACAGGAAATAGGAGGCACAGAAATAACTTGATCAACACCTATGTACCTTTTCACTACACATTGGGATAAGTGGAGTCTTCAAGCTTGCTGTCAACTTTATCAGATCCTGTTAGAGATGCTTCTAGCTCTGCCCACGACTGTGGAGCATTGTTCTTTATTGCTTCTATGAAAAGCTGTGTTTGGTGCTTCAGCCGGTCCAGCTCAGCCTGAGTCACTTGGTTCTGATGAATGAGCTCCTTGGTTTTTAAAGTGATCTCCAGCAATCCTGACCTGCGTAGCACAACGAGTGTATTCTGAAAGCGTCTGCACTTGCTTTGTTGTTGCAAGAGCAGCTCAGGGGTAGTGCAAATCTCTTCTGGTATCAATGGGGGGCTCCACACTGCAGGCTGCATCGTAGTCTGTGCTGCACTCTCATTCTCATGAGGGGTGCACTTTGTTGCCTGCAGAGTTCCAAAAGGCAAAAGAGGAGTCAAACCCGGCACTTTCTGAGTATCGCTGGAAACATGATGAAAACCAGGAAGAGCTGACAGTTTTCCACTTGTCACTAGAGTTGAAGAACTTTGCTGGTTAGAATCCTGAGGGGTCTTAAAGCTAACTGGCAGATGGGCAAAAGGACTAGCAGGCAAGCCTGTGCTCCTCAAGACAGGAGGAGTCTCCATTTTGGGTGCTTCTGTGCAGAGTCGTTTATGGCAATTGGTTTCCTGATGTTCTTCTGGATCAAAGGAGTGATCTCTTTTGCAGGGCTGTGGTGCTATTTTGGGATAAGAATTCAGGATGGGCAGGTAACTAGTGGAGTCATTTCTCTTTTTCCCAACAGGGTGAGGGTTAATGGGAGGTGGGATTGATGGACGAAGAAACACTAGCTGTGGCTGAGCTGGAATCACTTCAAAGGATGGCTGCACAGTCCAAGACTGGAGCTGTGATGAACTCCCCTGAGAAGCACAAGTGGGGAAAAAACAGAAGTCTTACAACAACATTGTAGAAGAGGAGCAAAAAACCTTAAATGAAACCAGTGGACTGTGCCATTTCTCCATATTTGATATACAGTGTCCAATTAATACATTCTGAACAGTTTTCCATCAAACTCATCTTTCTCTTTTTCTGACAACAGAGCATAGCACTAGAATCAAAGCTGTAATCCATAATCCTTTTACTGTGGAACAGCAGATACATTTAAAAACAATTCAATCTGAATTTATATGTGCTTTCCTAAATGAGGATTACAGTGCATGCTTATATTATACAATGCTCATGTGAAGTTCAACCTGGACTTGGGGTCGAACAACAAGCATACAGAAAAGTTGAAAAATAATTAAGCACTGTGGTTACGAAATATTTTAAGAGAGTCAAAGAAAGACTGCACAGACATTTTAGGAACAATTCAGACTCCCTCTTTGTTGAAAGGCAGCAACTCTAATCTTGTCAATTCTACTCTTACAGCAAGCTTTTGAAATGGTTATTTAAAATAGACGACAGCTGTTCAGTAAGTCTTGCAATCTCAAGTACAACGCACACTTTCAATAAATTTAAAGTCATGAAGAAGGAAAAAAAAGCTGAATATCAATCAATGCAAGGAAAAAAACCTGTTCTAAGCCCAGAGCAGTTTAACTCCACACCTCTGGTGAAATAAACCTTAAAAGCATTATATTTCAAGAAAAATGCCCAATTTTTTACTCCATCCCACAAACCATATTCTGTAACATAGGGGAATACATCAATTTTTACAAGACATTACCTCTTTCTCCTCAAATACATTACTACGGATTTTCATGAGATCTCCTGGCCAAAAAGCTTGTGTGCTTTTCTCCAAACCTATCAAATGGTCTAGTAAGAGATACTATTTCTTCTTGAAGCAAAATCTCACTTCTTAATACACCTAAGTCATCACCACTATAATTATACTAATATAATATACTGTCAGCTGCTCTTCCAATTCCTTAAAACTTGAAATGCTAGTGGCAGGCCTGCTGAAGGCACAGTTTTTAGCTAACACAAATGCATTTTATTACTTTAGGTACTATACTGAGCCATCTGAAATCTATCTCCTTTCCCCAGTCTCATAAGACTAAAACTGGCAAATGCTAGCATGATTTGCTGAACTCCATTCCTCCAATAAAGGCCTGAACTTGTCAAAATTGGGTATTATGCACTGATTAGGACACTAGACTTGGAGATGAGATTCAATTACCTACTCTGACACTGATTTCTTCGGTTCAGTGGGCAAGATGCTTATGGAATAGGAGTACAGAACTTCTAAAAAAGAAATACTACTGCCTTATCACAGAAGAAAGGACAAACACATTCAAAAGAAAAGTATCTGGAGATGCTAGGAGTGAGGAAGCATATAAATACCATGGCTATACACACACAGGACAAAAAACTCAGCCTTAAGGAGCAAAGTTTTGCAGTCAGAAGTTGTCATTCACTGCACAATTGTACAGTATCTAGCATAGCAAAGCCCCAAAATCATTGAGGCCAAAAGAGCTGTGGTAACTCTATCTTTTTTGGTTTTTCCTGTCTCTGTAATCTACTTTCTTCTCCTTTCCACTCACATTGTGTTCTGCTCTTGTTCTCCTACCCAAATTCTCATTTTTAGTAGAGAAGGACACATTTATTTTACTAATTCTGCAAAGTGGTTTGTTGGGGGTTTTTTTTGGTTTTTTTGTTTTTTTGTTTTTTTTTTAAATGAAAGCTAAGATCCTGCACACATCAGTGCCATTTGTCTAAAATGCCTTCCTACTTCTTAAGGACTTTTACAAGACTTGCAGAAACCTTGCCACAATCAGCACTGTGTTTCAGAGAATTAACCTCTGCTTGATTTTTTTTTTTTAAGTAACATTATTGTTAGCTATTTACACTCTGAAATTGGGACAGCAGGTAACCATCACTGCGCAGGACACTGGTTCTAAGACAGAAGGATGACCTGATTGAAATTGAAACTGGGACAAATAAACAGCAGTAACTGGATGCTTATTGCAGTGAACATTTTTCAATTTAACATTATTGTCCTTAACCACACATAATTAGACTTAGGTGTTACAACACACTGCTTAAGAGAACTAAGTCTGGTAATTTTATCTACCTCCAACTCTTCCTCCACGAACTACCTTTTTGCTATACTACCAGGGTTTGGGGTTTTTTTATGTATTTTTTTTTTAACACTCTCTCTCTCTCTATATATATATATATATACACTAGCTACTTTTCCTAACTGTTTGCAACACAACCTGGAGTTTAACATTAGACTACTGCTCTAATCAGTGCTTAATTTTTGAGCTCTGAGCCAAAGGCTATTAGCCTTTGGTGAAGCTTGCCTCTCCCTACTATATGAAAACTTCAGCATTTGTTGAGACAGTATTTTGTCCACACATCTAGGAACACGACTATAAAATAAAATTGTTTGTCAAGATAAAGCACAACGCTTAGAGATCAGAACCATTTCCTGCACAAATGCATAATCTGCCAAATGCCAACAGAAACTCATACCCGTGTTAGCATTGATACACAGTATTTGAATTTAATAGCTTTTGCTTGTTGTCATAACAGATTCAGTAGAAAAAGTATCAGAAGCTATATTCTCTTTCCTCCCCCTTCTCACTGTATTCTCAAAAGTATTCTAATAAAAAACGCTGAAGAATTCTGCTCTGCTCAGAGAACGTGAGTGAGTACTCAGCAAAAGGTCTAATAATATGGCAATACTTTGAACTTGGAGCTCTCCTATCTTCTGTTACAATGCAAAAGTTGAGGGTCTCACAAATGTCCTGGAAGAACAAGACATAACAAGATATTGGAGGACATAAATATGGAACGTACTTGTTGCAATGTGAGCCCTCATATGCAATTAAGATAAAGAACTGTTTAAGTAAAAATACCAGAGCTAACTTCAGGTATAGATGTAGTTTCTTCATTTATAACATTCTGGATTAGTGTTTCCTATTGCATACAAAGCACTTCCAGGACTTAAGAACTAGGAAGCAAAACCTATCATCCTACTTCACTGTCTTTATTGAATGAAAAAGAAAACATCAGCTTTCAAGAGGAAAAACACTTTTTTTGGTTTGATCTTTGGTGTTATTTACATAACATTCTTAAAGATCTATTTTTGGGGATCCCTTCGAGACAAAGAGGTTTAGTAGAGGTACTACAGCTTCCCCATTTCACATTGTTTTCCATCTTAGTGCCTCTCAAGAGAACAGGCTGTCACAGTAGAACCTTCCAGGTTACCAGTTACTTTCTGGACTGCAACAACTTCGTAAAATATTTTTGAAAGGAAAAATATTTAAAAATTTATGGCAAATATTTAAAAAACACAATTAAAGAACATGCAATATTTTTCAATATATTATTTCTTCCCTACCTGCTTAACTAACACATTTTTCATTACAACCATAGGAGAAAGTGCAGGAAAGGAGTTGCTTGTGGTCATTGGGCATTGCCAAGGCCCATCCTCTGCATTCCAACACAAGGCATTCAGCACATCCTCCGAGTCAGTCTGCTCCATTGCACTCAGGCACTCTGAACTTCCATCTGCCAGATGTAGAATTCAGCTGTTAGTTGTTTCACATGCAGCACACTTGCTACCTCCTTTCAGTTCTACTATTCTGCTTCCTTTCAACCAAGCCACAAAGAAAATAAAGTTTAGTTCTGGAATACCAATAGAATTAGACCTGCTGAGACAGCTGTCAAATAGCCTTTAATAAAAAGCTTTATATTTCAGGCCAGTTCTCATGCAGATATTGTCTACCAGAAAATCTATTTTTTTTTTTTCTTCTGTATTTAGTCTCCAAGGGACTGCAGACTATCATAAAGACTGCTCTAAAACCTGGTGCAGGAAAAAACTATGGGTTCCAGCATTGCTGCAGCTGTAGTCTGTGCTGCAGGCAGTTTGTGTCTTGAAGTCTTCTATCTACAAACCCAAAAAGGCAGGTATCTCTCACAAACCATTGTTTTTTCTTTTAAAGGTAATCTTTGCACAGTTTTGTTGAGTATTAAAACGGCACACCATGTCTACATTCTACTGATGTTATAACAATGACTTTCTGGTTTATCAGGCTCTACTGACAATCTCGTCAAATCAAAAAGAGATATTAGACGGCATAATCCAAAAGTTCATTCATCACTGCAAAGAACAAGAAGTTTTGCCATGCCCACTTCTAGGCTCTGAAGTCTGAGATTCTTCCATTCATTTCTTTATTAGGCCCATTTTAAATTCCCATGCCATTCAAATTCACAGGATGAACTTTATAACTACATAAAACTCCACTCCAAAGAAGTCTGACAGTAGGATGATTGCAGATGCAACCTGTCTTGCAGACAAAGGCCCTCCCAGGTAATGAGACACAAACTGTAAGGGGCTAGAGTCAGATTTATCAAACATCACCAATAAAAGCAAAGTCTGAGCAAGATAACACAAAAGAAGGTAATGCAGTGGTTTTCTAAACCTGAATATCCAGAGTCCTTGTCAGATTCAGCTGCCGCCATGCTGAAGTGATGGTTCAAGCTCTTCATTTCCGTCACTTTGCCCAATAGTTCCTTGAGGGTCTCAATAGACGGCTATTTTGTTTCCATGCTTCCATAGTGCCACAGGCAGGTTTTAACACCTTTTCCATTGAGGAACTACAAAAATAGTTAAGAACAAAAAGGGACTTTTCTAAAGAAAGTTCCATCAGTATAAGACAACAAAGAAGGCCATGTTTGTTCTTATGAAAATCTGGTTATCGAAGGTTTGCTGCATCTGTTAAGCAATCTGTAGAATTCTATTAAACTCACACCTTCACATTTGCTATGTTTATCACACACTTAGCTTAGCAAAGGCTTGCCAATAAAACCACAGTTTATTTCCTGCAAAACTCTCTAAACTATGCATGTTTAATGATGCATTACAGAGTAGAAAAGATAGGCAACAATTCTTTGCATCAACTGACACGTTACTTTGTACAATCTTCTGGACTAAAGTCTTCCATCTGCCTGAGGCTGATTTTTTAAGTTTCAGGAAAGTTTCCATGATCCAATCTTTCAGTCCCCTACACCAACTACACGAGGACTGTATCACACTAGCCATGGCTGTTGAGTCCTTTAGGGTAGGTTAAAAGATGCCAAAAAACCTAAGGCACGGGAATGAAGAAATTAATTGAAGCAGAAATATAATACAGATATTTTACTTTTTTAAAAGTTTATTTATTTTTCACTACTTCTGTGAATGCCACCAATGAATCAAAGGTATTTTAGAAGTACTGAAGACATGGATGCAGTTGAAGGGGCAGAATGTACCCATCTCATTCAGCTTCTTTCTTCAACGGCTGAGCAAGTCAGAGTACAGAGCACAAGTCAGCCAATCTACCTGAAGTAGAATCATTTCATACTTAAAAGTTACTGAGTAAAGTACATGGTAGATTCATCTGGAGAGTACAATGAATAAGTAATTTCTAACTCTGTTATGAATTCTGTCAGACAAGGTAATAACTCCTTACTGCACACAAAAAACTTGGAAAAAAGGAACATGATTCTTGATCTGCTAAAACCATAATGCCCAATTCTACAAAGTACAGCAACATGGATAACCAAGATAAAATAGCAGATACAAAGTGTATGGTTGTCATCTGTAATTAAATCAACGCCCCTGAGTCAAGTGGGATGGTTATGTATTTCTTTTTACACTGCCAGTAAGCTAATGGGAGACTTTCAGAATAGAAACATCTCAAATTATTCAAAGAATGAAACTAATGTATTAGACATGTTTCTCCACGCAAAAAGAAAAGCAAAACAAACTAAAAGCTAAAGGCTATTCATAAACAACATTGTTTCAAAATTAAAAGTTACTCAGGCCATATTTATCTTCCAAAAACTTAGCTATCCCAGGAACCGAATCCCAAAACAAGTCAGCTCTGTCGGATGAAGCCCATACAACAAATACAGCTGAACCTGCAAAGGTTTGGTTTTGTTAAGAGTCTGTTTCACTCTCAAGAGTAAAGTAAGTCATCAGAGAAAAGAAAGTAAAGTAAGTGATCAGAGAACATCCTGGGGCTCAAGAAATCCATACTGCTAAAAGTGCAATACATACTATACCTGCAATGTACTCCCAGGGAACACATGGCCTTAGAAATACCCTCTTCTTCCCACACCCAGAATGAGAACACTGGAAGGCTGAAACTAAAAGCTATGAAAATCAGAAAAATGTATAGTTACATTATGGCCTCCCACACTACATACTTGTCACAACCTTCAGCTGCTTCCTGAGGGTAGACAGACTCTAGTGAGACAGAGCAAAGTTTCTGCTTCTCTTAAAGAAGGTAGCTGAGAGTTTGGCTAACAGAAAAATGACAGGATGAAGTGCAGAAATTATGCCTAATATTATTTGTAGAAATTATTTTCCTGTAAAGCAATCCTTTGAATTGATGTCCCGTGTTAGAGCTGTATGTTTAAATTACAAATACAGGGACTTGGGAGTCTGCATTTTAGTCAGGCCAACAGCCTATTAATGGCAGTATGCAGTGCAAGCTACATCAAGTGACACTGCACCAGACATTCTGGAATCATCTACCCCGAATGGCAAGTTTCTTCTTAAGGTCCTGACAACTGGTTGTTAGAATACTGCTCCAAGATCTCGAGCCTTGGCACATCCAGTAATGAGTTCTGTACGTTAGATAACAGTGCTGAGATGGTAGGGTGATTATCTATATAACTATGAAAAAGACAGAATAATGGTCAGCAGAAGAGAATTTTCTCAGCAGCTATTTGCATTGTTCTTACTTTCCATCTTCAGTCACACCTGCTGGCCTCCTAACAGGTATGGAGCAAGCGTTAAGTACATAAGAGCAACCAAGATGCTATCCCTGGAATGGAAGATTAGGTTTAACATGAGGTTTAAGTCTCGGTCCATGCTTTTGTTACAATCTCAATTTTTTTTGAGAAAGTGATACATATTGATGCTAAACTCCAAAAAAGCAGACCTAGAAACAGAAGGAGGGCTAGAAACAAGTAAAATAAGAAAACGCCACATGCTAGCCTTGCATCAAGGGAAGCTTTGGGAAGGGCTGGCACATCTTCTTCTTTTCCCTTATGGAAAAAACCAAAACAACAACAACAAAACCGCAACCGAAAATAAACAAACCAAAACCGCCGCTCCCTCGAGATGCGGGCGTGGGATGCCTCCTGCCCACCGGCGGGCCAGAGGCGCCTCCCCAGCCCGGCAGGCAGGTGCTCCGCTGCGCACCGGCGGGAAGCGCCGGGCGCCAACCCCGACGCCCAGGGCCCTCCCTCCCGCCGCAGCGGCGGCGAGAGCCGACCCCACCCGACCGCCTTCCCGGCACTTCGCCCACACTCCAGGCGCGGGTGGCGGGGGGCCCGGAACTCTGCCCGCCCGGGCGGCGTGCCTTCGCAGCGGGCCCGGCGTGAGGAGAGGCTCCCGCCCAGGCGGGCCGAGCCACCCGGCTTTCGGGACCAAGCCGGTGCCCCGCTACTCGGCGAAACGAAGCGAAGCGAAGTGAAGTAAAGCAGGCCCCAAGAACCGCCAGAAGTCCCCAGGCCCCACAGCTGCCACCGCTCCTTCACGACCGCCTCTCCCCGGGCCGGGCCACCCCTCACCTGGGTGCGGGCCGCCACAGCTCCAACCCCGCCGGCCCGCGCACGCGCGACACCCGACCATGGAGCACAAACCTCCTCCGTCGCCTAGACAAGCCCACCCCGGAAGAGGAAAGTTGCCCGCCAGGCTCCCTTTGGCGCACATGCGCACAGCGAAGCTGCCGGCGGCGACCCGCCGCGCTCCGCGCTTGCTGGAGGCGGGGGTGGCTGCAGCGCGCGTGCGCCGGGCGCGAGGGTGTTGCGGCCCTTCCTCGCGCTGTGTGGGGCGGAGGCTCGACATGGCGTCGTGGTGCCTGAGGGCTTCCGCGCCTTATAGAGAGCGGAGGCGGGAGGACAGGAGCTTCTGGGGGACAGCAGGGACAGACTCAGTACAGGAGTCCTTACCGTAGGCCCTCGAGTGCAGTGGAGATTGGTGTGAGGTGGGAACGGGCAGTTCTGGCTGCGCAAGCGGCCGTGGATGCACGCAGGGTCTGTCAGGGGGAAGGGCCTGCCGGCATGTTGGTTTTAAAAGGCTTCTAGAGGCCCAACCCACCGCGACTGTCGGGGACATGGCAAAAAAGAGCATCTTCACTGAAAAAACAGTGTGGGTACCTCCTGTTGACCTTGTGGCACGTGGCTGGGCAACTGTGCCAGGGCTTGAAGATGTTTATTGCCTGGTGTGGACTTCTGAGGTAATCGGGGTGTTCAGAGCCAGCAGTTTGGGACGCTGCTGGACTTCCCGAGTATTGTGTAAAAGAGTACAGTTCAGCTCTACACAGGAGATCAGACTTGTAGAGCCTCTCACACTCCAAGAATTAGAGATGACAGCAAAAACATAAATGCTGACAGCCATTTACAAAATGAGGAGAGCAGCACCAAAGAGGTCCAAAACGTTTAAACTTGTCTCAAAGAGGGAAAACATGGCAAAAGGAGAAGCTGTCATGAGTAAAAGATACCCTTATTCTTCTATGTGGTTGGTAAATATGAGATAGTGAAAGAAATCCATGGATTTGCTTTCCATGAAGTGCATATAAACAAACCAAGGGCAAATAAGTAAGAGGAAGTGAACCCTCTGATTTAATGAATACAACTAGAATAGCTATTCTTGTTCTGAGAACTGCTTCAACACTACCAGGACCCAGAAGTCTGTCAGAATACTTTGCATTTGGACGT
The DNA here is from genome assembly GCA_008921705.1 of Burhinus oedicnemus. NCBI lineage: Eukaryota > Metazoa > Chordata > Aves > Charadriiformes > Burhinidae > Burhinus > Burhinus oedicnemus. The sequence continues at coordinate 111,652 of VFFE01005626.1, forward strand.
GAAAGCCATTTCATTAGAGAAAACTGAAAAGGCTATGTGGAGGGGCTGAGCAAAGACACACTGAATTCCCTGAATAGAATGGATGAAAGAAATACTTTCATTGTTATCATGGTCTTGTTAAAGAACCTGAAACATGCTGATTAAAAAGATCAACATCATCCAATAAATTCCTGAGTGAAAAAGAGAAGGACCTTTAATCTCAGCGTAGTCTCATAAGTAACCTGTCAAATGCAAACCAATCCGCGATTATGTGAAATGACACTGTTATGTTGAAAACGTGACACACAATGGATTCCAGTCCTACTAATCTGAAGTGCTATGAGAGAATGCTAGTGACACATATTCCTAGGATGGTTTTTTGAGTATTTAAATAGCAGAGCTGGCTCTGAGTTACATCTAAACAGTACCGTGAGATGTGTGATCTCTAGACTGTGGATTTGGATCCCTTACTGTTCAGGAGGTTTGGGTTCTGAGGAAAAGCATGCTAAGAATGCTGTTGCATCATGATATTTGCTCAGGCATGGTCCTGGTTGCCTTATCCCCAGAAACAACCCTTCCTGATCTCCACAGAGACCAGATTTCTCAGGATATGGAGTGTGCGGGGGTGCTTACTGAATACAGCTCATCAGAGAGCGAACAATCTGTATTTGGAACAGACAACCTGCCATTCAGGTGATTCAGAACAGATTTGGAATGTGTGATAGCAGGCCTTCATCCAAGGAGCGGCAGGTAGGAGAACTGAAATACTATACTGTTTAATAGAGAAGTTTTCTTGGATAGTCAGGGTAAACCTCTGTTTTAAATAAACTAAATCTTATCACCTGAATTCTCCCTGAATTAGTTGAATTAAACCTTAGGTTTATATTGAGCATTATCACCTGAATTCTTCCTGCTCCAAAATATGCCTTTTTTTTTTTGTGGTTTTAATAATATTTCTGTCATTGTCTCTTCTCTCCATTTTCCTTTCATTGATTCTTCATTGATACAAGGCCTCGTTTACTGTGTGCTTTCAGTGATTACTGTCAGTGGCAACAGGATGTTCTCCTATTTTCGTATGTTGTTCTGTGGTTTGTTTATTTATCCTGAAAGTGAGCGTTTTGGCAAGTAAGTATTAGCTTTTTGTTCACTTCCCTGTTTATTCTGGTTGTACAACAAGAGAAGAGTAAAAAGAATATGGGTGAAGTATGACTGCATGTTTACTCAGTTTAGGTGTTTCAACACTTACTTTAAAAAAAGTGTGGAATCTCTTCTTCCAGGAAAAGATGCAGAAATCATCTTTCATGGTTTAAGAGGGACAAAAGCAAGTATTTATGAAATGAGGCAGTTAAATAATAGGTCGTGTGGTTACTGAACAATTAATAAAGATGTTGATGCATGGACTTCATAAATGCTTATGGAACAAAGAATCTTTTGTCCTAACACAGCAGTAGAATGAAATGTTTGGCAAACTTTGGAAGTAAAGCATAGCCAGGTCAGAAGAACAACATGGTTTCATAATACATTATGGAGAGGTTAGGTGTTTGTCTGAAAACACTGTGTACTCAAGCTTTTTTCTTCATATACTCACCAGTGTATTTTGCTATCACAGACAAAATACAATTTAGTAGGTACTGTATTGCATTAAGTTAGTCTGCAAATAAATAGCTTTATTCATCTCACTTTATTGAACCGAAGTCTAACTTTTATGATACTCTGATACAGATATCTTTGTTCCTTCTATTATTCATTCCTGTAATTTTAATACATTAATAGAAGAATGTTGTTCAAATGATGGCTCTAAGTTTTCATTGATCTCAACCAAAGAATGAATTCATGTGGATAAAGTGTTTGCTTCACCTTTCAGCAGAGACACTAAATCTCAAACGTTTCCTTTTATATTTGTGCTAGCTGTGTTGTTGGACATTAAAACAATATTACACTTCCAAATCTGTTTGCAAAGACATTTCACATGTGGGGTTTTTAAATAATTAATATCTTATTTAATAAATATTAAAGCATGAAAGATGCGTGTGATCACCTGCTCTGATCTGAAGTCTATCACAGGTCATAGAATTTCACCCAGCAATAAGTTAACAAAAATTTTCTCAAATGAAGGTGTTTTAGCAATGGCTCCTTTTTCTTCTACATTTCAACTTTATCTAGCTATGTTTCCTTTTCAAAGTATGCATCTTTCAGATTCTTGTGTCCATCTCCAACTTCATCTTTACCATAAATGCATCCAAATTAAGGGAAGGCAGAATGATGATAATTTAACAATAACAAATGATTAGCAGAGATGGCATATCAAAAATAAAGCACCTTTGATGCTCTTCTCTACCATATTATGTTGAAGGAGAACAAAGGTGGGTTTAATACCCCCTTTGCAACTCCTTGACTCTTGGGCCAACTGAGGATTTGGGAAAACTGCAAAGAGCAGCCCCAGTGATTGCTTTTATCTGTACAGCATCAAACCATTTCAGCAGTCCAGAGTGCTTTGGTGGGCAGCCTGCCCTTTCATGCTCCCTCACTTCCCCAGCGCAGTCATCTTCTTTTCTTGTTTGTGTCTGTCTTCAATATAGCCTCCAGTGTGTGGAAAGCTACAGGGTGTAGAAGGATGGGTTTACTTAATCAGTGCAATGCCGTCAGGGAAATCTCCTCATGATATTGCTATTTTCTGATGGAGAAATCTACAGGATTTACACTGTTGTCATGAAAGAGCTACTGTTTACGCCAAAGTAGGGTAGATGTCATGTTTTCCTGGAGATAAAAAATTATTTGGGTTTGTATTTCAGATGGTGGTGGTTGCTCTGGGAGTTTTTTTGTGTTGAGTCTGTTAAGGCCATCTCTACTGACTCTTTAATATAGGTTGTAACTTGTCCAGTGCCTTAATTTTTCTAGTTGCATCCTAATTTTGTGAATCTGGGAATGGTGATAAGTATCTTCACATTCTACACGGCTCCTGCATTCCTGCGTTATTTCTAATAACCACTGGGTGTCGTGTGTCTCTGAGCTACAGTATATAAGGAAGGTCAAACTTGGTGCAATCAAGGACTGCCTGTGGACTTTTTTTCAGGATGAAAAGGACTTTATCTAATTCGTATAAAATTACAATAAGTAATCCCAAATCTTACTTTTAAACAATTTTATTTATATACCAAGGGCAACAAATATGAGATAGGGATACCACAAACAACAGCATAAATCTCTACATGGTTTATTCGCAATACATTTACCCAGTCAACTGAATGACATATTGTTTGGTGGAAAAAACCTAAGATGTCAGTAGGTAATTAAAGATAGCCTGATAACATAAATGCATAATGTACTAGAATTAAGATTGGTGATCTCAAATCTGTATTTTTGTAATTGATGAGAACCATATTTGACATGACTATATTTAAGAATATTATTTTGATAAGGATTTTGGCCTCTTATTTCCTGTCATTTTTACAAGCAAATGAAAAGTCAAGAATTCATTAGTTTATGTGCAAGGATAACAAATGTACTTCATGCAGAAGAGAATTTGAACCTTGAACCTTCAGTACAGACCTCTGCTATGGAGTATTAAAGACTACCCATATTAGTTGCACATAGAAGGATTAAATTTTCTACGGACTAGTCATTAGATCATATGATGCGGTAACATTGATATAGCCATGTGCTGTGCCTCATAGTACAGATAGATGAGCCAAGGATATAGACTAGGCTTTCCGAGAAGCTCAGATGCCACTGTGACTCAGTTGCTTTCCCTGTGGGCTTGTTATGTTAGATGGCTGAATTCATCTGTTGTGTATGGGTTCTCTTAGTAGTGGTTGAGGCTTTTCTTAATAAAATGGTTGTGAAACGTTCAGAATTACTAGAGCCATTTAAAAGACAAATATAGAACTGGCTCTTGGTTCAGAAGGGAAAGTATGTTCCCCTATGCTAGGGGGACAGTAGCGGGATCCATTTTACCTTTAACTTAGAAATCTACGCTGCACAGACTATCACAGCGAAACACTGAACAGTTTGTGTCCAAGGTTACAGGAACTGTGAGGGCTTATAGGAGCAGATCAAGAAAAAGCTGCTGAGTGCTGATTTTTCCAGTGGCCTGTGTATAGTGTAGCCAAATCTGAATGGATTTTTATGAGACTAGAAGAAGGCAGTGCCTTCAAGGGATGATAGTACTTCACAGATCTTCAGACCAACTTTCTAAACTTACTAAGTGTAGCAGCTCTTCTAAAGAGGTCTTTTTGTACAAGAGGATGTTAGTATAAATTAGAACATGCTTTTGTTCTGGAGTCATTTATGGACCTTGCTGAGGTCCATAATTACTATGTTTGCAAGGCTCTGGTCAGGGAGAAAACTAAAAACCAGTTATGATTTCAAGTGAGGTAGCAGAATGGACAGAAGATACCAATTGGATTTGTCATCTAAATGCAAGGCTGATTTCTGTTGTGCTGAATTCAGGAGCAGCTACTGGGGGCTCATCACTCTTGAAAGTGGGGCCACTTGTTTGCATGTCTTTGGGAAAATAAACAGAGCTTCTTGGAAATATTCTGACAGTAATTGTCTTCCAGATTGTATTGATTTAACAAAAGTAAAACCTTTAAGGAAAATGTGTCAATATTGCTGAAAACTTCACTGAAAAATTACCTATTTTATTTTTACTTTTATGGTAGTAAATACAATGTTAATCAGTACAATATAAAACTAAAAAGAAATAAAATAGAAATCAAATTTGGTGATGTTCCATTTTCCTTCCAATATAGTTATTGGTTTTGGTCAAAACTTTTGAAATGTTAGAATTTCCTGGAAGGTAGAAATATTCTCCTTTTATTAAAATTAATATAGCCCTCTAAATTTCCAACCTTCCAAAACAGTTGTAATATTTTTATCAAATTCCTCAGGTGCAATTGTTGTGGTGGTTAGATGAAATGGAGGATTGCATAGTGGGAACAGTAATGCCTGAAAAATGTGTATTTCTGATCCCAAGATAATTTGTATAATTGGATTTGTGATACCCTGCTGTAATATTGTTTTCCTTTGTATCATTGCTGCATGGAAAGAAATAGCATTGATATTAAATGTTTGTATGTTCCTGCAGGCCACAGAAAGAAACCTGTAATGGAATATCAGAAATGACAAGCATACTCAGGCTGTCACACTCTTGACCAGCTCTGCTATGCCAACAAATACACTGCTTCACTAGAGCAAAAGCAAAGTATACTAAGGATGGTAGACTATTTAGCAGATGTTTGTGGTGGTTGTGGCTCCAAGACTAGCCCTGTGTAGATGTGAGACTGAATTAGATTTTTTCAGTTTTGCCAAGGGCAGGAAAAATCACACCCAGTCAGGGAAGACGGTTTTTCATTTTTTTAGGAACTTCTCCACATGATGGCAGTAAAAAACCTCTGGAATTTAGAGGTGGTTTATGTTTCACCTTCAAAAGCCAAAGGGAAAAAAACAACTCAAGATGAAGAACTATGTGACTGAGCTTTTAGATTTCCCATTTTTCTCCTGGTAGTCCTTAAATTCCCCAGATAGTTTTCCAGACAGCAAGGCTGCATGCAGCCTGGCACAAGGAGAATAGGTCACCTGTCACATTATACTAGGGCACAGTGTCACTCACAGGCACGACTTCAAAGGATATTTTTGGTTTCTTATGCTGTGTGTTAATGTGCAGAGGGAGAGGATAAGGAAAAAAAGAGGTTGTTTTTAATCCTTATCCGAAAACTTGTCCCTGCCCAAAGAACTTGGAGACTGTAGCTCATCACTTCAAGCCACGTAACAGAGGGCATTTGGATAAGGACCCAGTTTGCCCCAACTGGGCATTTGACCAACTTGGTTTGATTGCTGTAACAATGCCAGACAGAGATTAGTTGTGGAACGAGTTTGCAGTTGAGACTGAGCCTGTCTACAGCGCTTGGATAGCTTGGTGTATGGAAGCATTTAGAGGGGAGTATATTTAAAGAACCCAGAGGCAGCTGTGTGGCTAAAATTAAAATGCGTTTTTCTTGTATTGTTTTTGCTTGGTTTCCTGTTGCACAGTCTGGACCTGTCTTACGAGAGCAAATGGGCGAAGGAAGGGGATGAGTCAAAGGGGTGAAATTGATCCTAGAAATTCCTGCTTTGCTTTTTACAGATTGGGTGCACCAGACATTTGACATGAAAAGGCCTGTGGCTAAAACAGTCTTTGAAAGTCTCCTCTTCATATTCATATGCATTTCATTCCATTCTTCATTCATTCAGCCCATAGATTTTCTTTTTGTGTGTGCAAGGATTGCTGTTCCATACTTTTCTCCCCATCTTTCCTCCTCAGAACATAGGAGGTGTAATTCTACAGTGCCTAGCACCAAAAGTAGTTATCTGTAGCTGATCAAAACATGTAAAAATATCAAATATAAGTGGCAGAAAAATACTGGTGTATAAATGAATACATAAGGTACAACTTACAGATGAATCAGACCAAGATGTCTGATAAAGCAAATTTAAAAATATTAGTTTATAATCAGTAGAGCAATTGCTCCTTTAGCATAAAGATAGTTTTCTTTGAGACAGCATATAAGACATTTAGCAATAAATTTATACTCAGACGCTTATGACACAGGGAATTATTACCCTAGAATAGCACATGGAGAGTTATGAAATCGATTTAAAAACTTGGTCAAGGTCATATAGCAAGTCTGGGGCAGAGTCAAAAAAACATGAGAAAGGTAAGGGCAGTTCCTGTTCTTCATTTGCCTCTCTGATCACGTGCCTTATAGGGGTTGTAGAGCCTTGCTGTCAAACTAAGAACTCGCTTAGTCTGATGCCCTAATAGCTGCTTTGGAGATAAATACAAAACTCTTAAGGTATGGGCAGCTTGGGTTATGATTCCATATGATCTTTTAGCAAAGGAAAAAGGCGTGTTTATCTGTCATGATGAATGTAAAGGGGCTCTTCAAAGAAACACAACCCTCCTCCAAATGAACAAATGTACTCACTCCATCTGCTTAAAATGCCCTGTAAATATTTTCTAATAGATTCAAATTAAAAAAAAAATACAAATATACATTAAGCCATGCAGCTTTCCTAAAGAGTGGGAATACTATTAAGGAGTGAGATAAAATGACCAGCCTACCTTGCCACTGATGAATGGGAAAGTAGAAGACAGGGGCGTTAACTCTCCAGTTTTTGAAACCGTAGGTTGATCAGAAGTAATAAACAGAATTTCATGTAGCTCATCCTTTGCTGGTATAGCAAAACTTTCTTTTCAAAAGGGATTAGGTTCTTTGTGTACATGTAACATTCCTGTTCATGACAAGGAGAGTTACACACTATAGCCTGAACCCCCAAGTGAGCAGCACTGAAAGGGTCACATTAGCAGTTTGAACTCTGGCCATGTCAAGGGTACTCTAGAAACAATGAAATGGAAAACCAAGGGGTAGTCAACAGAGGCTCAATGAAACAACAAAACTGAAACTGTTACTCTTCTAAATCAACCTTCTGCATCAGCAATCATTTTGGCTGGTGTTTTGGGTATTCTGCTGAAATCTCTCAGGAGTGTAGGATTCAGGAACAGTAGCTCCATTAAACCCTGCTAAAGACTGCGGCTTTCACAAGTACCAACTTCTCTTTTTTTTCTGTCACACAGATAATGCAGCTCTGGTATCCCTGTACATTTTCTGCAAGGAGGAAGGATGGTGATTATATTTTCTGGTCTGTTTTTCCTCTTCAGAAATAGCTCAGTTGTGAATGACCCTGTGTGAAGAGTAAGAGAAGTTCAGTTTGCACTTTTGGTGCTACAAAAGGGCCTGTTGGTAATTTCAATGCATGTTTCCCAAGTCCTCGGAAAGGTCATTGGGGGTCTCCATTACGTGCGGTCTAGAGCCTGCTACAATTTTCTCATACAATTTAATCTGCTGCCTGGATGGCCTCCAGTGTACAAGCAACTGACAATCTACAGTCTTTGGAATTGATTTCCTGGAATCGTGGAAGGCCTGCTTGGCCTCCAGATGACAAATGTGTGCTGGAGCTCTCAGTGCAGCAAGATGCTTTACAGAGATGAGAGAAAATTTGCCTCATTTCAGCATTTTCTGTAAGCTTTTAAATTCTTCTAGTGATTTTAGGGATAAAGTTATCGCTAAGATACAAACATCATTCTGTAGCACATCATCTGGGGATCTTTATGGGTTTATAAATATACTTTAAGACATACACCCCACTTATGAATTTGATAACTATTGTCATAGTCATTTTACAGCTGAGGAACGAAAAATTAAAGGACAGAAATGAGTTGCCAAAGTTTACACACCAGGGTAGTGTCATCACCAGAAAAAAAGGTTTTAATCTTAGAATTTATTTTAAGCAGTTAATGTGGATTCATGCTATAACTCTCTTGTCTTCACTAGGATTATACCTGTACTTTATTTAAAGCACATGAAAAGTACATGTTTTTCTTAGTAAACACAATACCTGTGTAAGTAGCAGAGTGAGAAAATAACTTGAGATTTCTAATTTATTTTCCAGTTTTAAGGTCAAATATTCCTCCTGTTTATCTTCTTTATATAGCAAATGCTACTAAATCTGGACTATAGGTGCCATTCCTTCCTCTCATAGTATATAGCAGCAAACACCGTATCTCAGACTGAGGGTCATCAGAAAAAATCCTAGTGGTGAATTCACATTGGAAAAAATTTTGTTTTTTCATTGAAAAATAGGAATATAAACAGTTCCATGAGAATGGGTGTTCATTTTCTCCCTTGATGACAGGCTAAGCAGACAATCTGCAGCCCAAATGATCTGCAGTCCTTTCAAATCTAGAAATGTCTCTTCAAACACAGAAATCAGGAACAGAAAATAGGAAGAGAAAAGCTGGAATTCTTAATACAAAACTCCAACTCAACTGGCATGGTAATGGCTTGTTAGAATGGCTGATATGGCTAAAATATGAGTATAAGGGAACACATGGTGGCTTGTCCAGAAAGAGGATATATACACCTGTTATTTCTGTTGAAATCCCAAGCCAGAAATATCTGTTGCATAAGGCTTGAGTTCAGTTTTGGCTCTTTTGTGGGGGTGGCACACTTTGGGGTGGATTTGTTTTCTTTGAGAAACTAGCTGAATCCTCTGAGGCATAGAACTTCATAAAAACGGCAAAAAATTTAACGTAGACTTCAGCTGGAAAGGAATATAACAGCTTACAGAGAGAGAGCAAAATATATTTTTTTTTTCGTGACAGCCTTAGTACAGAAAATAGAGGAAGCAACTAGAGAGTTTACAATACAGTCTATAGCAGCCTTGTGCTAAATAGGATGTCTGTGAGAACATGAGAGTGGAAGAGAACTTGTGTGAAAATGAAATGAAAGTATCCATGATTCTTTTGAAGGAAAGGAGGGAGAACAGCAAAATAGAAAAAGAGGTTTTCAAGAAAGCAGACTTCAACAACCTCAGGATACTGGAACATCACATGTAATGGAAGAGAAATTTAAAGGAATTAAGCACTTCCTGATGAAAAACATGCTATTCAGAATTTAATGATCCCAATGCAAGGGAAGAATAGCAAGTATATAGCAAGAAATCATCTGATTAAATCATATACACTGACCTCAAACATGTGAAAGAGTCATACAGGAAATTAAAATTATGTGAGATTACTAGAATTAATATAAAGGAATGCATAAGTATGTGGAGACAGAAATCAAAAAGAACAAGGCACAGAATAAGTTACAATTAAGCCAAATAAGAAACCTTTTATAAGTGACCGGGTTAAAAAATACGTTTTTATAAAGAACATTACAGTTTATGACTATTGCATTTCTACTTGAATTCTGTAAGGAATAAGAGAAAGACTGAGAAACTATTCAATACCCAGTTGAGAGAGAAAACTAGTAATGTAAGATGTCTCAGGCCACAACATTTAATGCCTTTTTTGTTTCAGTATTCACTGAAGGAGCCTACTGTAATCATGTGGCTAATACAATTACTATGAAAAACAAAAGAGCATGATCTCACAGCTTAATAAATGGACCTTAGCTTATTTAGAGCACTGGCCAAAACTCTTTAAAGCTGTCATCAGGCAGCTGAGGCTGAGGGGAGACCTTATCACTCTTTACAACTACCTGAGAGGAGGCTGTAGAGAGGTGGGAGTCAATCTCCCAAGTAACAAGCAATAGGATGAGAGGAAATGGCCTCAAGTTGCACCAGGGGAGGTTTAGGATGGATATTAGAAAAATTTCTTCACCAGAAGTGTTATCAAACGTTGGAACAGGCTGCCCAGGGAAGTGGTGGAATTGCCATCCCTGGAGGTATTTAAAAGACAGGTAGACGTGGTGCTGAGGGACATAGTTTAGTGGTGGTTTTGGCAGTGTTAGGTTGATGGTTGGACTCGATGATCTTAAAGGTCTCTTCCAACCTAGGTGATTCCATGATTCTATGATCTCTGATAACCTGGAGGTGCTTGCTAAAGGTCTAAGAGATTGAAAAAGGACAAATGTAGTGCTTAAAGGGAGAAAAGGAAGAAGCCAGGGAATCTTACATCAGTCAGTTTAACTTAAATTCCTAAAAAAATACTAGAAGAAATAATGAACAAATGATCAAATGAGTTCTGTGTAAACATCTGGAAGACAGCAGAGAAATGGCTAACAGACAGAATGGATCTGTTGAGAGCAGCCCATGTCAAACCAATCTGTTTTCCTTCTGCTTTGGGCTAATAGGGCTGTGAACAGAAGAGCAATAATAGATGTTGTATATCCTGACTTCAGCAGGGTTTCCGACCACGTTTACATGTCATACATATATACCACGTTTTTATAAGCAAAGCAAGAAAACTTGATATGAACACCATGACGGTAAGATTAGTGCAGAATTATTCAGAAAGCATACTCAGACAGTAGTAGCAAAATAGCAAAAGTAATCAGCACCGTCAAATTGGAAGGATGTATCAACTGGGTTGAACAAGTATCTCTCCTGTATCTGTTACTATTTGGTATTTTCAGTAGTGGCTTGGGGATGGAATGCAGAGTATGTTTATTCCATTTACAGATGACAGTAGGCTGGCCACAGCAAGTTGGAGAACAGAATTCAAATTCAAAATGGTCTTGGCCAGTTGGAGAAGCAGTCTGGGAAATTGGATGCAGTTCAGTATGGAGAAATGAGAAGTTTAATATTTAGGTGAGATTAAGCAGCTATAATAGCTTGGAATAGGAAATAACTGGCTAGTCCTTTAGAAAAGGATCTGGAGGATAGAGCAGGTCTCCCTTGGGCGCAAAACCAGAAATGTAGCCTGTAAGATACAGGAAATTATGGTACTCATCATCAATAAGGTCTTACCTACATTATTGTAGTCAGCATTTAGCATTACACTTCACAAAGGAGGTGGGTTAACTGGAGTGAGTCTGAAGGAGAACAATGAGAGTGATCATGATTCATGTGGAAAGTTTGAAGAACTGGTGTCGTTTAGTCTATAGGAAAAAAAGTCTGAGGTGAAACATGTCTTCAGATATGTCTTCTATGCTATCCCAGAAAGAAAGGGGATCATTTTTCTGTGTTCAGTATGGATAGGACAAGAAATAAGAGGTTTAAAATGCATCTAGAGAAATTCAGATTAGATATTGGGAGGAATAAGTAGGAATAATGAAGCACTGGCATATTTTGTGAAGAGATGATGTCAAATCTCTAGTACTAGAGTTCTTTCTGTTCAGACTACCTGTGTTCAGAAATGGTACTGATATTTCTGTCCTGGATTAGATAGATGAGATGAGTTTTCAAGGTCCTTTCCAGTGGCATGTTATGTCAGAAGTTTGCCCTGCTGCAACCTTGGCTGCCCAAATCTTGTGTATATATCAAACACTTCAGACAACAGTGATAGCAACCAAGCACTTTTCACCAATATTCACTTCAATAAAAATGTGTAAAAAGGAAACAGGTATTTGGATTTGTATAATACAAATGTTGGGAGTATTTTCTCTGTATCTGTTAAGTACCATGTAGAGTTGGGGGGAGAAACCATTAACTTCTATGCAGCAGATACTTAAACCAAAAATAACTTCCATGTTTTCACTGTAAAAGTCACCATCAGCTGTAATCCACCTTCATTTTGCCTTTTCCTGTGTTTTTCCTCCACAAGCTTTTTAAAATACTGCATTGGGAGCTTCAAGTTGGCTTCTAATTTAGTAAGAAATTTATGGCTCCACCAAACAAACTTCTGAAAGGCATAACTGCAGTTCAGGTAGAGATTGCAATTTCTATTTAGAGCGTCTTCTCACCAAAGAAAACAAGGCCTTAGCACCGCTCTACGTACAAAATGAGAACTTGGAGCATTGTTCTTATAGCCCAGTAACATGATGGTAAGTCACAACACAGTGTATGTTGAACTGTTTGATAGAAAACTAGTACCAGAGCTCCAGCGACTTGAAAAAAATCAGGATTATTTTCTAGAAAAGAAACTTAAAATAATATACTTTTTCCAGAATTTAGGTCTCATTTCACTTTCATTCCTGTTTCTGTTTTTGTACATGAAATCTTTGTCAAATACATATTATAAAACTATAAAATACTTTTTCTTTGTACTAAGCATTAGCAGAATTACAGAATTGGAAGCCTTACAGGGAATGCATGACATTCTTAGTCACAGGAGAACAGGGATGGAGCTAAATGTTAGCTACTGAGAAGGAGAAAATAGGTAAAACTATCATGTAATCCAGGATGGATTTGATCTGCAAGAAATTAATGGAAGATATGTCATTGGAGAACATGATTAGCACATCTTATTTTCATTCTTTACAGTGTTAAATTCAAGAAGTCGTTATTTTTATGGTAATTTTAGTAAATGGGAAAGCTTTTTATTAATACAACAAATAGGTAATTTAGAAGGAGTTACTACTAAACTTCTATGTATATTGACCTGGGTTGAGAAAGGGAATACTAAAAGACTTAGTGGGAAAAATGATTGGAAAGACAGAAATTATGAAAACAGCTAATTTTTCTGAAGTGAAATGTAAGCATTGTCAAGAGTTGTTAAATCACAAGATAAAAAGAATTCGCACTTACTTCAAAAAGAAAATTAGTTTCTTTAGAGTCTCCACATCAAATGAATGAAGCTTTGTCTGTTGAAGTGGAAGAGAAAACATGGGTTTGATGATGTTCCAAGTGAGACATCTTCAGTGTCACTGAAAGTTAGCCACAATGAAAATGTAATTCCCTACTCTAGGTCTTCCAGCAGCTCTTCAACAGCAACCTCCTTTCAGAGCATTCTCAGTTCATCTTTGAAAACGACAATATGACAGATCAATTGGCGACTGCACCTTAAAAGAAAAAAGAAGAAAAGAAAGAAATGAAGGCAAAGGCTTGAACTTGATAGAAAGTTGCAACCTTCTTTTCTTTTAAAAACATCACCTTCAGTGTACCACAAAATGAGCAATTTAAAAGTGATTGAGGCACTTTGCCCTGAATACTCTCATTCAGAGAGATTTAAATTTGTGGTTTCATATTCGATACTGCAAGTGAAGAGACAGAAGAAAAAAATTAAAGGGGCAACTAAAAGAATCAACTTTGACGTTAAAGCAGATGGTTCATTCCACAGGAGAAATGATCCAATAATAGATACAAGTATCCATAGAGAAAAATGAGTTCCTAGTTAATGCTATCAATTTTGTGTCTGAAAAGAAAAGCAAAGAATATTGTGTCCAGGTTGGTATAGATGTTACCTACTAGTTCAAAAGAAAAGCATAAAGGAATCTTTTCAATTTTTCTAATGATGGAAATAAAGAGAATAAAACTATTTACATTAAAAAACACTTTAAACATTTGTATGGTAGCTGTTCAATATACATAGAAGATATAACTGTGAAATAATGCATCATCTGACACCATCATATGGCGCATTTTGGGAGTTCAAATACTCTCTTGCAACCATCAGTCTCACGTTTGCTTGATTAAAAGAAGAGGATTGATGCTGCACCTTCCCAAGAGCATTTGGAGGAACTTTGTGGAAAATTGTTGACCTGATGTTCATTTGCAGTAAGATAATGGCTTGCTTTGCATAAAATGACCTAAACACACCTCTTAAGTCCATTTTACACCACCCAAGCAGTATTATGTCACCTTTTTGTCAAAGGAAATTAGATCTAAAAGGTCTCTATACTTCCCTCAGAAATAACACAGATGTTCAAATTTGTGTTGAGCCCAAAGTGAGCTGTGGTCAAAGCACAACAGACTTTAGTGGTTTTGTTTTACAGAGATGCTGCATTTACAAAGGCTACTACATTGTGGTTTTGAGGGACAGAAAGTTTATGGACATACAAGTCTACTGTCATGGTCACAGTGAAAAAATGGCATGTGTAATTAACAGCTAGAACCACACTGGGAGAAAAGATGTTCTTTGATTGTTATTGGGTTTTTTATAATTAGAAATGTTATTTAGCCAGCATCACTGATTATTAATACAATTGCTGAATTTTGGTCAAAATTAGGAAAAAGTAGCATAAATGTGGTAGGTAGGCTCTAAGCCTACTTTTCTTCCTTCTTTTAACACTTACAGTCTATACGTGACATATATGGGAAGAAGATATGTCACAATTTATGTCACAGTAGTGAAATTTGGGAGTAGAATCTCAGTGGATAGATGCTCAAATTCTGAAAGATGTCAGTTTTGCAAAATATATACAGTTCTGTTCAGCAAGCTCAGTATGCCTCTGATTCAGATTAATTTGGTTGAACTGTTAATCTCTGAAAATCACTGTTTTTAAATATTCTGGAATGGCTTGTCAGAATCTGGCAGCCAAATCCACTGAGCATTCTCTGTCTCTACTCATCTTCCTTCCCCCTGATGGGTCTCCTTTCTAAAGGGAGTAAAAATGGTCCATTTCCAAAAACTCTCTGAACAGACTAGCATGGACCATGACTTTTCCAGACATTGTTCTTCTGGAGTGCTATGGCATCAGAGAGGAAACTGGTAAGACCTTTTTCCTTGTATCTTAAAGCTACTTCTTCTTGCTAAGAAAGGGAATGGAGGAGAGCGAAAGCAAGCTACGTGACATACAAAGGAATGAGTGGGAAAGGATAGTCATGGGTCAGATAGGGGAACAATATTTGTCAAGACATGAGAAGAACAGCACAAGCTAGGATCAGTAAACAAAAAAGGAGGAAAATAAATTCATTAATTAACAGAACATGTAATTAAACCTGAGTCCCACTGTTCTTTTGCTATCGTAAAATATATCTGAAATTTGCTAGCAAAATGCATCTTATTCCCCTCTACCCTCTGATGTATATTCAGTTTACCGTTTATACTGATGATTTTGTTAGTGCAGTCTGACTGTGACAGCGGCGTGTACTATGAATTTAAAGATTAGAACCGTATTATTATAGAGACCAAAATAGGTCCCTATGATGGAATTTGCATTTACCTCTAATTAATTATTTATTCCATGAAACTGGAAGAGTAATAAGGTTGTGCTAGCATTCTAAAAGGTAAGCAGACTGACCCAAGTAATTATAGACACGTTAGCCTGGCATCAATCCATGGCAATATAATGGAAAGTTGTTAAGGATTTATTAAAAAAAAGAATTAAGGAATGGAAATATAATGAATGCCAGTCAAAGTAGATTTACAGAGAAACAGTCCAGTCAAAGTAGTCCAATTGACATTTGCATGGTTACTATCTTATAAGGCGGTTGAATTGGTACTAAAAAAGCCCATTCTAATTCAAGAGTGAACCCTACACAGTGTCAACAAGGCACGTGCTGCTCTGGTTGAAGAACATGGAACACAAAAAAGTAGTTGTCAATAGGGAGTCATTATGCATGGAGTTTGCCTTGCACAGGGATTGATACTAATGCTATCAGTAGGCTAGTGGAAGTCTAATGCTATTCAATATTTTCCCTATTATTTTAATAAATAAATGGTACTAAATGTATTTGGTAAAATTTGTGGATAATATAAAAATGGGAGAAATAGTAAATACTGAATAAAGCCCGGACAGTCTTACAGGACCACTTGGACTGTTTGATTAAGTTACGCCCATTCAGAGAAAGTTCTATTTTAACACTGCCAAAAGCAAGACCATATATTTAGGGGCAGAAAACATATTGTCTGTTGGTCTATAGGAAGGGGACTTGTTTCCTGGAAAATGGTGATTTTTACAAGATTTCAAGGTCACAATAGACAAATGACTCAAGATGGGTTCCCACTGTAATGATTTGGCAAAAACAGGTCATCTGAATAGGAAGTGGACCACTTGAGAGGTCATTTAAATTTTGGGTATGGAATTGGCACTGGAATCCTGAATAAGTTTCTAGGGCTTGCATTTTAAAAAGAATGGTGAGCACATTGAGTAGATAGAGCACCACAGAAATAATTCTGAAGAATTGCTTTGTAGTTTGAAAACTGAGAGCCCAGTCTGCTTAGTTCATGAGAGAGAGAAATTATTCAGAAGCGATTTGATTACAATGTATAAATACCTTCTGTGGAGAAAATCCTACATGCTAAAGGGCTCTTCATTTTAGGGGAGACAGGCATAGTACAATGGCATCCTTTTGTGCTGGAACCTGTCTCCAGATAAATTCACATTAGAAACAAAACTCAATTTTTTTAACAGTGACGGAATAAGCTACAGAGGAAAATGGAGATTCTTCATCTCCTAAGATGAAGATTTGAAAGTTTCTCTAAAGAAATATGAATAACCTTCAAATCAAAACAGGATTGGTTTTTTTAACATGCATTAGTGAAAAATAAGTTAGTAGCCTTAGTATAGGGTGAAATTTAATAGACTGTGATATGTCAGAGATCTAACTAAAGGATTTGAAAGTCTTTTCTGACCTATGAATTTATAGAAAAAAATGCATTTTACTTACAAAAATATCTCAAAAGAATTTTAAAGTTCTAAGTCAGGCATTCAGAAAAGGGAAAAACAGAATGTAGGCTTCCTGGCCAAACTTGACTCTGAAATGTTTTATCTGTGCATTATGAAATAGTCCAATTACATGTTCTTAGATGTTGGAAGTCATGTAGAAAACAGAAAAGGTACAAAAGAGGGTAAAAGGCGCTGTCTGGGTAGAGCAGTGGAATAGTACCATGGAAGTATTATGTGATCATGCAGTTATAAACTTATTCTAATGAATATGCATGAACAAAACTACTGCTGGCATTTACCAGCTTGTGAATGCTTGTCTGTGCAACATCTGTGATCCTTTAATGAGAGCAGTGAGATTGAAGAGGAATGAGAAAGAGGCAAAGGCAGTCAAATAGGAAAAGAGTATCCTAAAGGCAGATCTCTCTGAGAAGGCTACAGAGTGCTTTAAAAATATCGTGGAAGAAAAATACCTCTTTTAACAATTGTTTCTGCTTTCAAAAGAATTATTTGGACCAAATTCTTCATTTACTTTGTCCTGTTGTAGATTAACTTGGGACAAATCTTGAAGGTTATTATGTTAAACTAACTGCTAGATTGATCAGTTACCTTGTTTGCCCAAGCATACTAGGTTGACTGAGGAGAGCTTGATGGGAGTCTGGAGATGCTGGAATGAAAGGAAAGAGATGTCAGTTCTGTAAATCTTGTACATGGTTCTCCAGTCTCAGGGATGATTGAAAGCTATGATTGAAGAACTGTGAGAACTCTATATTTTATTTCACATTTCTGTGGGCTGAAAAGGCAGATAGAGGAAATGTCCTAACTCTCTGAATGAAAAGAGAATAAGAACTTAATTTTAGTGATTTCTTCTTGTTCTCAGCTGCATATAATGGCATAGGTATGGCTTTTTCTCCCATATGCTACCACAGGAAGAACTTAAATGGGCTTCTCTCATGGAGTAGTAATAGTAAAAAGAAAGCAATACAAAATAATAAGAAGCAAATATAGCAAGCCAGTTAATCTGTATGTTCTTCTGTTTACAGACTATAAACTTGCATTTTACAAAGTATACACTGTTTTGTTTGATAAAATTTCATTGCATAAAGCTTAGCTATTCGTTATTTCCTTTTGCAACACCTTTCTTCTCATCCTCCTTTCATGAAATAAGGAATGAAATCAATGTAATAGGTTTTTCTTCACACTAAAGAGAACAATTGCAACAACCTTGGTGTATCTGTTAGGAAGCGCCAGTGGGAATTATACCTTGTTGTGAATGTTTTCTTGATTCTTCAAATATCACTGAGCCAAACAATGTTCACAGAGTTTCCTTCATACTGTTTTATACTGTGTAGTCCATTTCTTGTATCACACTAGCCATAGCGCTAATAAAAGACATGTACTTCCGTTAGTTTGGTGACCTACTGTATTTAAGTACGAAAAGAGGTTTTATAAGGAAGAAGTGTGGTCTTCATCATTTGAGAATTAGGTGGAGAATAAAGATAATGACATTCAAAGGACAAGGACAGGAATAATGACAGGGTAATAGAAATTACTCTCACCAGTGCGGAAGAATATAGAAAATATAGACTTCTTACCCTGAGAAAACAGAAAACCTATATTATGCACCAGAAAGAACTGGCACATGAAATTGCAACTCCACTAGCAAGGATTTTCAATTAATCTTTCAGTTCTGAGATGGCATGTGATTGGCAAGTATAAAAAATTGTTTGTTTTTAAAAAGAGAGGGAAAAGCCACAGGATTGTTGTTTTGACCTGATGTTGTGCAAGGTCTTTGAAAAAGTTTGAAAGGAAGGAGTAATCAAGATCATGTAAATGGAGGCAAATGGAAAATGGGATAAAATGTGAGATAGTTTTATCAAAAGTAGATTGTGTTAGACAAACCTCATTGTTCTTTGATAAGAAAAGGGATTTCTTTAAAAAGGGCAATGCAGGGGACCTGATACATCTGGATTTAAGCAAAACATTTGAAAGAGTGTTCATGGAAATCATTGTTTAAGCAGGAGAGGACATGAATTGGAATTAAAAACTGGCTAAAGACTCATAATGGGGAATTTGAAAGAGAGGTTTTAAAAATGTGGGGAGTTTTTTATGGTATTTTTCAAAGATTCATCTTGGGACCAATTCTGTTTAATATTTTACATTACTGACCTTAGTGCAAAACCCAGTTTGTGCTCATGAAGTTTGCAGATAACAGAGAGTTGGGAGGCATTTCTAATATCGAGAATCTGCCTATAAGATAGGAATAATGAGATGACTGTCAATAGGAATCATCACAGCGAGAAAATTTTAATACTGCAAACTCATGCATTTAAGGACCTTCTGCTGTAGCTGGAGGCTCATTGGTCGGCAGGGATGCAGGAAGTTAGACCTCTGTGTTTATTCAGATAAACATGCTAATAGTATTTTTCAGCCATGAAGGTGGCCACTGTAAATGTCAATAACTCATTTTCCGTGGGTATTGGAGAATATTGGTATGATTAGGACAAAATACGGTTGAGATCTCATCTGGATTACTGATATCAGTCTGGCCATCTGTACTGGAAAAAAGATGAGTTTAAACTGGAACAAACACAGAAAAGGTCTCCAAGGACCATTAATGGGATTGTAAAAGAATCTTTTGAGAGGAGATTAAAAGAACGTGGCTTGGTTTGGCTGACCAAGGTGAAGATTCAAAGAAGATAAGATTACTTTCTAGAAATACGTTTGGGGGTAAATAGCAAGTAAAGAGAAGAACAATTAAAGTTAAAAGATAAGATCAAATGGATATGAATTAATCAATAATACATTTAGACAGGAAGTTAAAAGAAGTTCTCTAGCCATCAGAGAAATGAACTTCTGGAACTGTCTTCCAGACAGAGTAATGGGTGCAAGGAATCTGAATGGCTCACAAGGTGAAGCTTGATAAATTAAGGGCAGGCTAGAGATGGTTATGAAGTTGGAAAGTAAAGCATGTGAAATGAGGCTTTGTGCATTGGGTTTGCTGTCATTCTTACGAGAGCACTACAGGAAGATTGGCTTTCCGTGTGCAGCTGTGTCAGGAAGTGTTTGGTGCCACGTGTTTTGTTTGGTGTAAAACTAGTAAGTGGAAGAGAGTGAAGCCAGAAAAGTTGGTAATGAGATACAATGGCACAGATAAAAGGAAAGGCTAAGTACTTGCGTGGTTTCTGTCCTGTAGGTAGTAGGCATGTCCATGAAAGCAAACTGTCTGTTCAACGACGTGTTCTGGTATGGAATCCAAGGGTTTCTATGGCTGATACATGCAAGGACAGAAGATTGGGCCAACCCAGACCCACTCGTTAGATTGAGGTTCTTCATCTTTTGCTGGATCATGAGCTTTCAGTAGGAATTGTTGTATGTAATTGTTGTATTTAAGTAATGTATCTCATGCTTCAGAGTTTCTTTTCATTGGCTGAAGAGGAGAAGAAAAAATTTCTTGTTTTCTGCTCTCCTTTTTGGTAGTGTAATTTCACTTTTTAAATGTTTTTCACTCTCCCATCTCTCTGATGAGATTGGCCACAGCTTTGATGAGATTTCAGATTTGGTGCAGTGATTTCAGGTCAGAAAGAAAATTTTTTTACTGATCAAGTTGGCAAGGATCTTGGAGGTGCGGAGTGGGGGCAGAGAGTGCCTTTCCCTGTAGTTTGTAGAGTGGATCACTTTAGGATCATTTGAGTTCATTTCACCTAACAAATCCCCTGTCATTATAGGGGCCTTGAGAGTGACTTCTGGAAGACGGAAGGGAAAGTGTGCATGTTCTTTTGCCTGTAATGTCCTTCTCAGTTCTGTGTTCCAGGATTGAACTGGTGCATGACATTGATGCTAGAGTTATGATTCAGAAAGTACTGTTTTATTGATGAAGTGTAAAGCTGAGTTCTTTGTTGTTTGATTTTATTAAAGATTGGTAGCATCTTTCTCAAGAATTGAGGTGCTAACTACAGCTTTGTGATTAGTTACCAGCTGACTGACTACATTCCCTCTAAAGCTTGAACCAGGCATGATAGATTTCATCACTTCCTGAACTGCTGTGTAGTACTGTTACGTGCTTTTCTGCATTTGAGAGTTTGGATGCATTTGAATTATGGGACTGATAAATTTATAATCATTATCATACTGTCTTGCAGAGAGCAGTTTCTAAGACACATTGTGCTGAGACATTAACATTTATCATCTTATGTTGTTATTGAATTACTATGACTGGTATTTATACTTCTTTACTATTAAATATGAGATAAAGTATAAAAGCATTCTCTACCTTAAAAAGGATTGTAATGATAAAACCCCAAACCAGACAAATAGTAAAGGAAAGCATTAAGTAAAGTAGTTCGCAAGGTAATTCAAGACAAATGAGTATTTCTGCCTCCAGAAAAGAAAAATGCAGCCCAAAGGCAAGGTGTAAGGAAGAACTTAAAATACGTATGAGAGATTCTAATGGAAAAAAATATTTCCTTCAGTCCATTTTTGAAGCTTTTACAGAGTTCTTAACATAACAGAGCTGCTAATAAAATATTCAATCTACTTTTAAAAATCTGAAATAAGTTACCATGATATTTCAAATATTTGCATGGGGTAAATGTTTTACCTATTTATAAATGCTGCTGGGAAGGATACGGAATTTACAAACTAAACACAATGAAACCAATGAATTTATCAGAGACTTTATTTTCAAGTAGCTGCATCAGAGATCAGTATTCAGAACAGACCTCTTATGGAAGAAAGAAATTTTTAAAATTATGTTATTTTAAAAAATCTCAGAGGTAGGTTCACGAAATGTATTTTAATGAGATTATTTTTTGGCAGGTTATCGAATTTGGGACATTTTTAGGCTCCTTGGACCTTGCCCAATGTGGCAGATCCATTCCCAGTGTTTGTCGTTGCAGGGCAAAGAAATTGCTCTTATGCCATGGAGAAACATGCTGTTATGGGTTATGGTGTTGAAAACCTCTCCCTAAGGCGTCCAGAAGGGACACAGTTCTTAGCTTGAGAACTTAGTCTTTCAAGCTTTCCACTAAAATCTAAAATACTATACCATCTCTTAAAAGGCCATGTAGGTGTGGCCAGTACAACTTCATTTAATCTTTTAAAGCAGGAATTCTTAGAAAGCGGGACTAGAAAAAGCTGTAGGGAAACCATGGTAGCCTCCTTGGCTTATAGATTTTTTTTTAGTTTCTTCCTCCCTTCCATGGCAGGAATGTACCTCCTTCTCCCCTCTACCCCTGCTTTCTTATTTTATAGCCTCCCCTACTAAGAAGAGAGTTTTCATCTCTTCTTTCTAACAGTCTAACAAGTCACAGATGTTAGTTCAAGCAGCGTGTAGGAGCTACTTTCCTGTTTTCACACAGTGGGAGAATTTAAATGCAGAGTGAACCAGGAAGGGGTTTATGTGTGTCATCCCTGACACAGAACTGTTAAGTGGGTTCCAGTGGGTAAAAGTTTAGAGTTTGTCAGATGAAGTGGAGGACAGCAACTTCTGTAATATGAGCAAAGAAAGGAAGAGGAGGTGCTCCAACGGTAAATGGATCTGTTTAATCAACAACCTTGGATCCTGTCTCAATACTAAAAGCTTCTTGCAGCTAGACTGACTGTATCTATAGCAATGCGCTGCTTAAGTTTGCCTGGCCAAGATACTATCAGTTGGCATCTTTGGAGGTGCTTATGAAGGCAATGTCAAATAATCGAACAGTTACTGATGCCTCAACATCTCTAAGAAGCATTTTCTTTGGACTAAAGAAGTGTCCAGGAAAATGAGTCCTTTGTGTAAGAGAAGTCAAAGTTTAAGGGCAACTTTATCTCACCAAATTTCTGAAATCTATAGATCCCATCTTGCTGTCATAAACGTCTCAGAGTCAAGGACCTGGTTTCATATTATTCTTTTGAAACTCCACTTCATAAAAATCATGTTTAAGCAAGAGAACACCTTTGAAGCCATTGCTGATAGTTTAGATAGCTCTAGGGTTCACCTTCTAACTTCAGTTTTTTTCCAGGCATTCCATAGCATGAGCTGTTGGTGCTAAGGTTCTACTCATCTACAACCCATCCATCTGGCAAGAAACATCATTTCTATACCTGTCAGTGTATAGAAATTCAGGCATCACCCTCTTTCAGGGGAATACTTCTTCAGATGGTTTCAGAATGGCTTGTGGCGTGCCTTGCAAGTGATCACTTAAAACTTTTTTATTTTTCCCTAGATACAGAAAGAGAGGGGAAAAGGTTTTGACATGGGGAAAAAAAGAAGCTAAGCAAGGTCTTTATTTTGTCTGCCAAGTATGTAGACTTAAATTTGATTATTCTGTATAAAGCCTTAAAAGGTGGTATTAAGTGTCCCTGCTATAAATAAAGTGGAGGTGTAGAGACAATTAGTTAGGTGGCATTGAACTGCTGGTGCTGGATGCCAGTCCTGGGTTGGTTGGTTCATTGATTTCCTTTATAAATTAAAAAAAGGGAGATACATGGGAAAGAAAAAATAATATAGAGGGTTAGTGTAACTTTCATTTGTGTTATAGCATACAGAGTAACTTCTGGGAAGTGGCAGGTCCAGCATTCTTCTTAGACACTTAAAGACTTTTCCTAGTTTTGATTTGTTTAAGGCACTACTTTCTGGTCACTGGCTCACGGAGCATTGTGCAAAGTGAGGATTGTTGTGGCTGCCAGCATCAAGCCTTCATTAGACAGAAAGCAAACATAAGGAAGATAGGAAAGACCAGAAAAGAATTTGTGGGAGAGCTGGGCACACCACTACTTTGGGGAAGAAAATGTTAATAGGAATCTTAAGTTCACATTCCAAACATTAAAGATTCATCTAAATGTGGTGGTACAGAGATCATCCAGCACTGTCTCCTCACCCAACCATTTGTGTAGCTTTTTCAGAGACAATTAAAAAAAAAGCCCTAAAGAAGAGATAATAGGCATTAAACTAGGTGGGAGAAGAGGGGAATGCGTAGCAATTCCAGTGATGAAACTTGTTCCTTTCCCTGTCTCTTGAGTTGTTCAGTCTGACAACCTTCCGGTCCACAAACCTAAAAATGTTGCCAAATAGCTGCAGAAAAATAATTTCCAGAAAAGGGTGGCATCTGATTTATTTCCTGCATCCTACTCTGTCTTGTTGTGGTTTTGGCTGCAAGACTCTAAGTCTAAAACCAAGAGAAGTGTCATCGGCCCCTAGAGACAATGTCCAAACAATTGAACATGTTTGGAGGAAAGGTTTATTCTTTGGCTCTCTCAATACTTGTAGCTGCCAATTATTGAGTAGTTATGGCCAGACACAGACTCACTGTGGTTCATGGCTGGCTCTTGGGTTCAGAAGTATCTGGAATTGTTCAAGGAAGGCTAAGGAGGTGTCCAAACATTTCCTCAAGGTTCCTTTGATATTTTGTGCTGCTAGCCGTCTCTAGGCACGATGGTTTTTCACAGGAGACATTACTGACTCATATCTCAGAGATTGGGCTAGTATAGGAATTTAAATAGAGACATGAGAATTCCTTTTCCGTTCATCTGAGAAACTGGACTTGCTCAGATCTCTTCAGCTCAAGGCAGACAAGGTTTTAGAAGAGCTGAAAGCCACAGAGTTCACAGCCAGTTTTCAGGGCTTGAATCAAACTCTGCTTTTGCAGGAAATCATTTCAGTTCTTTAAGTGACAGCAGTTAGCAGCCCACTTTTAGGAACTGTTACCTGCAAAGACCACAAGAATCTGCCAGTCCTAATCAAAGGAGAACACAAAAACCAACACCCCTCTTGTTGTTCTCCCTCTTCTGCTCCCTTCAAAAAGAAATCAAAATTGTCCCTGAAATCTAAAGTTAAAGCCAAAGTTGAATCTAGATAACATTTATGAATATGACTGAGAGATCTAAAGCCAAAGAGGAGATGTTTTTATTTCTCTCCTTACGATTATTCTTTGTCTTGCCTTTTCTTTGGGTCTTTTGGTTTGAAAGGCTCCAAAGGATGGTGATTCTGACTAGAAACAGAACCAAAGCCTATAGGTCTTGTCCCCTTCTGCTCCTGGTATCTTGCTCATGAAAAAACCCTTGAAGAGAGTTTTTGGCTGTGATGAAAACGTGAATCACAGAAGACATTGCCAGGAGGAAGCATTTCAATTTTTGTATTCTTCTTACAAACACACACACACACAAACACACAGTGTATACTGGATTTGAATCTCTGCAATTTGGACAAATACCTCAGTAGAAGGGAATTCTGCATGCTTTATTAGAGGAGAGTAATCGATCCTTTCAAGGTTCAGGATGGATTTGGGTGTCTAGGCCTTTGAATCATTCCCAGCTATATCTCAGTAAGACAAGAAAGTACATCATGTTCTTGGTGGGCTGTGACCATTGCCTTTCAAGTTGCTATCCCTCAGATCTTCATTAGTCCTTAGGCTATCATTAAATGCTTGGCAATGGTTTTATTTTATCTTTGTTGTTAACATCTGCAGGTGCATTAGTTATCTAGAGAACTTACTCATTAGAGATCATTTTTACAGCAGGGTAGTTCATGCCTTCTGGGAAACTTATTACTTGAAGAATCCCTGTCAAAATAAGACTTTCTTTTGCCCCATTTCAAGTTCTTCCCTTGACAGAGGCCACCTGGGGTCTCAAAAGGGCTCTAGTTTACATGTACTTGGACAGCTTCTAAAATTTAATACAGACAAGAGATCAAGCTATATCCACAACAGAATACCCAGGTTATATTATTTTGTTGATTTTATACTGAAGAATTGTATGCAGTTTGGATATGATCTATACCAGAACAAGAGAGTTTAAAGTACAAAATAAACATCTGAAATTTGGACTTAGTGCATTTTCTATCAACACATGAAAGACTGACCAAATATACTTTGATGCAGATGCCCTTCTTTTAGCCTGCTCCAAAAATCATGATTGTTAAGGAGTATCCAATCCAAAAAACAGAGCAACTATTAAATGTTTCTCTGGAGAAAAACGCTAACACAGAGAAAACTTTGCAATCAGTACACTGTGGCCTACCATTTACTTTTACCAGGCCCCTTTTCTGGCAGCCAGGCTATAACGCTCCTTTGTGCACCAGTCAAAGCTTCTTATAGCATCAGTTTCATGGTGAAATGCACGCATTCTCACAAAGAGTTTTTCCCTTTAAAGAAGAAAAATTGGGGACATCCGATCCTGAGCTTTAGGAATCAAGCATCATCAGAATAAGCTTATCCAGACGGCATCTCTGGTTCCAGAGCAGTCCACTTGCCAGGTTCACGCCTAGAAGAGTCCCTAGAAATGGTGAGGTCTGCAGCATCTTTCCAGCAGAGGTGGGAGGAGGGTTTTACCCTGGCTCTGGTTTGTCAACAGCTCATCAAAAGAGATGTATTTCTTCTGGATCTGCAATAAATCTGCACATTAACAGAGCTCTTCCACATTCCTTCCTGGAAGGAAAAAAATGTCATCTTTTTCTTCAAGAGAATCCTTGAATCCCAGGCTGCTTCTGCTTGCAAATCAGAACAGGAGCAACAGACAGACACAACTGAAATAAAATGTAAATAACCAAGGTCTCTCACTCCTTCACAGGTTCTGAACAATGAAGCAAACTCACTCTTAGATAACCAAGTAGTACAGCATTTGAGGGCAGTGCTTACCCGCTCCATGGCTGCATTCTCCGTGCATCCCAACTGTCAGCCTTAACTTCCCCTGGTCTGAGCTTCTTTGCACAGAAATCTCACAGGAAGCTCCTAGCTGCCTGATGACTGATGTTATCAATCTTCCCATCAGCTCTCTGTTGGTTCAGAGTATGAAGGGGTACTATAGGGTAAAGGAGTTATACCTTCACTAATCATTAATCTCACAGGCAAAGCTTCAGACAAAGCTATTCAAGTTATTAAAGTCACTGATATGAGGTAATACTTTTATGAATTAGATACTGATTAAAAGGCAGAACTGTTAGATTTTCCACATGACAAAAGGTTAATAGCGGGGTGCCACAAGGTACAGTACTAACTACTACTATTGTGTGTAATATATTGAGCAGTTACCTGTAAAAGGGCATTGAACAATGACATGGCAAATATTGCAGGCGACATGAGAGCAAATCAGTAGCTGGAATTCAGGTCCATACCCAGCTTTCCTAAGAAATCCCCCTGATCCATTGCATTTTTTATGACAGGAGATTCTTTTAGTCCTTTTTGCTGTATTCATGAATCTAACTTACACAATACAATATCCCAGCAACCTTATGCTTTCCATTCTGCTGAGTGTGGTTTATAGCTTTTCATTTTCATTTTCAGCCTTGGGCTGACTTGAAAGACTGAATCCATGTCCCAGCCTGCAGACTGGAAGCACTTAATTAGTATGCAGGGCAGGTTCTGAGGGAGGCTGTCTCTATGCGACAGCTCTCAATCCACTCTTATTATTATGGCTCAGGGAAGACAGAGTGCAAGGGAAATGGAAAAAAGTGAAAGAAAAAAAATTACTGCCTTTTCAAATTAAAAAAAAATAAAATTGGTGTAAAGTATCTGGAAATATCAACCAAGATAATGTATCTGCCTCTGTATTAGTAACCAGTCATTCCCCCAGTAAATTTAAAAGCAAATATCTGTTAAAGATGGTCACAAGGGAAGAAGCCAAACCTCAAATACTAATTACTTGTTGAATTTATTATTTCTGGACTCTTTTAAGGAAGAGCTTATGACTTTAATATGAAAAGCATCATAGCATCAAGTAACAATCCACTCTGCTGCTAATTTTCTTGTTTTCTGCTTGGGCAGGTGGCTCCCTATCAAGATTGTAAAGCTAAGCCAATTGTAAATGTGTGCACTTGCTTGTAGGGGAAAGAAGAAGGAAGACAGGGAAACGTGAGATATTATTATGATTTATCTGATTTGTTTTAGCAAGATATGAAACTATGGGGAAAAAATCTTTGTCTGTTGTCATTCATCCTGAAGGATAGAAAAATGTTTCATAGATGATCAGATCCTCTCCCTTTTTCTTTTTCCAGTTACATATATCCCAGATGGCTGCTTGTTCATGGCTAAAATACCGCCACTTCTGGGTAGGAATATCATGGCTGTTTAACAATGGATTGTTATACTACACAATAGTTTTAGGACTGAAAATTACATCAGGAATCATAACTAATTTCTTCTTAAAATGAGATTATAGGGGTCACCTTTTACATGGTGGTTACCTTACCTTGCGCTAGAGCTCTTGCCTTACCCTCTAAGCCAGTGGTGAGAGCACTTAACAATGACGTCCTTGGGGTTCTGAGTTTAGTTTGCTTAAGGAGGTTCAATTATGCCATCTTCTTCCTCCCTAGGAGCCTGCCCTAACAGTTAGCAGTCTGGTTGAGGTAGGGGCAATGTTTTTCTTCCTGTTGGCGCTGTGCCTTTGTGCTGAAAGGAGCACAAGATTTATGGTTCCAGAAGAATGGCAGACAAGAAAGGGCATGACTTGCTAGCCTGGTACTCAGAGTTCTCACCTTGAAGATGGGATTCCTGGGTTCAACAGCATTTTACATTTCTCTCCCTTTATGCATCTTTGTGCAGCTTACCACTCATCCTTTTTTGATTGGGGCATTTAATTTTCTCCTGGCACAGTATAGAAAGCCAAGGTACCTAATTTTTGAGGGTCAGGCAACTGAAATGAGCTGTTACAGTATGTAATTTTTTCATTAGCAGCCTGTGGGTTATTTCAAAGAATGCCCATTTTATCATAAGCAGAACCCAGGATTTTGATCTTGGAACATTTACTGGGATATCCAATGAACAGCTAGTTCTGTTCAACAGTAAGATGAAAACAAAGTGGAAGAAATGATGGAGCCAAACTTCAGATGACCAATTCAAGGTCATCTGTAATGTCACTAACAGAAGAGCATTTCCAAGCTTCAGGAGGTGCTGGGTTTTACTATTCATCAATCATACATAATCCAGAATTATCGGTTTAATTATTTGCATGCAGACTTATGTAAAATCAATAATCACCACTGTAAATGAAAGCTATAATTCCATCAAGGAGAAGTGACACCAAGAATGGTGGAAATGAAGCCCAAGTCACTACATGTCAGAGCTGGGATTTCCTGGGTTTAAGCTGCTGTGCATGTATAACCTAGCATCTGCATTTTTTTCTATTGTGAATTTACAGTTTATTTCACAGTCCACCTTCTGTTTGGGGATGGAGCTGATTTTACATAGAACAATAATTATAATTTATTACTAATTTTGATGGGACTAAAACACTCTGTCACCTGACACTAAGGGGACAGATGGGTTATTGTATCCTTGGCAGAATGATGACAGCACTAAGTTGTAGTTACAATTAAAACTTGTTGTATGTACAACAAAACTTGATTTTCTTAACAGGCTATTATGATTAGTATAGCACAGAATTTATGATTAGAATTGCACAGTGTTTCTACAAGCAGAATCAATGTAGTACAAGTTATAAGTAGGATAATACAGAATTTATACTTACAGTTTCTAATCACCTAGACCCTCTGCAGATCAGATCTTAATCCATGGTTTGCTGCATCAATACAACAATCATAATCTAGACTTGAAAATCACATAAAGAATCCAAGTCAGTCACTCAGTCCTTGGAGCAAGCAAACAACGGTGGAGGCATCCCTGGCCATCAGGAGATCATGGGTCTCACTGTACAGCAGCAGCTCCAGTCCAAGTTCCCCACTTAGGACTTGTAACTGCTTGTTTCTGTAGTCAGTGCTCTGTGTACTGTAATGTTTCCCTATTCTATGACAGGGTTTTATGGTTTGAAGAACCCACAACAATTTATTGTCGTTTAGACAATTATTTTCTTACCCGATGACCCACACAGGAAAGGGAACTGGGAAAAAACAAGGAAACCTGAGGGTTGAAATATAAACAGATTTAATAGAATAAGACTCAATAATTAACATTAATAACACTAAAGAACCAATACTGATCCCAATACCAGTATAAAATATACAGGGATTATACCCAGTCAATTCTATCAGTAGGAAGCTGTGCACTCCAGGCAGTGGACAGCAGATGCTGGACTCTGTGAGTGCTACGGCTTCAGGAGGAAGGGAAGGCCTCAGGAGTCCAGCGCCAGGGCAAGAAGTTCTTGGGATCGCAGCCATCATAGAAGAGAGAAGACTCTTCAGCAAACTTTCTAATTTATATTGAATGTGATGTTGATGGTATGAAATAATCCTGTTGGCCAGCTTGGGTCAGGTGCCCGGGTCTTGCTCCTGCTTGTTCCCGCACCTGGCTAGCTTGAAAACGCTGAGACCTTGAAACCCACATACCATAGCTGGCTATAAAGTAAATATTTTCACAAATTCAGACACTGGAGTCTTCTAAAAATGCAGTTTTCCTTAGCATTAGAAGAGACCTTACTGAAAAGTAAAATTACTGAAAGAGAAATTAATCCTGTGTCGCTCAAACCACGAGGGTCATCAACAACGCCTGGCTGGCTGGGTTCCTGGGACCTTCAAGGCCGATAAGGAGGGGAGTAATCGGCCTGGTGCCCAGGAACCTTGAGGCTGGCAGGGAGGGGAAGAAGAAATCTGGTTTGTCTGCTTGGTTCACAGGACCTTCAGGGCTTGATAATGAGGGAAAAAGGAACTCACAAGTGACTCACTTGGTCACAGAGAATGGCTTTGCTTCATAAAATGGCGTTAATTGTGCTAACCATATTATCAGGGGTCAGGAGCAGGGGGTACCAGTCACATGCTCCTAGAAAGATGAAGCCATTTGCTATCTCTTTGAGATAAACACGGACAAGAAAGAGGCCTAAATTCACCCATCATGAAGCAGCTTTGATGATGAGAAGATTTGCATCACTCATGAAAATAGGCTTTATTTTTTGAAATATTTACATGATACATGAATGGCTGATAAAACATCAATGTCATTGTCCTCATTTTTAGGCTGCAGAGTCTTCTTCAGCACAACAGTTAAATATGTGTCCTCTGCTAAGTACAAGGTAAGGCAGCTGATTGCTTGGGACCAGCTTGTACCCACAGTTTTAACCATGTTGCTCATCTTGTGCTCTATGTGAGTAACAAGAAACGAATGAATTAAGACTCCATGGCAATGTGAATTTTAGCATTTTAAATTTTGGAGTGTTTGACTTTCCAGCCATAATAATCTTTTAATATAATCTCTTTTTTGCGTAATTTCCTGTGTTAATTCCATCATGTGGAACCACATTAAGTCTTACATGGATCATTAGTACAGCTGAAACTTAGATACGCTTGTACAGACCTCTACCATTTGAGCTAACTGACCTTAACAACAGGCAGCTATCCTGTATGAGAACCAGCCTCTAAAGGCAAAATGAGACAAGTACTTTGCGAAAGGATTTCATGGCTGTTTGCTGACAAAAGAGGAACGATGGGACTCAGGAAGCCTTGTCATGGTACTATATGTGCGCTAATGGCTACAGATCCTCTGCTCTAACTCTCTTCAGTCTATCTCCTTCTGTATTTGGAAAGAAACTCCCTGTCAGCTCAGCTCAGCCTGTAGTAGCATATGCTCAGTATGGACGAAACAATCAACAAATTTACTTACTAGCCTCTTATATGTACTGAGGGTACGCAGCTAGCCATTGTAGACTTTATTATGGCAGGTTGTTTTCCACCTTACCAGTGCGAATTACCTATGGAAGAAAAGTTCTCTCCACCAGGGCTACCCTAGCATTTGGTCTGTGGTTCTGAAGCATCAAGGTACCAAACCTTCTGAAAACAAGTGTAAGAATTTTTGTTCATTGACAAAACAATATAGTTATTTATCAGAAAAGAGAGACATCTATGCTGACGTTGTATGAAGTATCAGCCTGAGGCAGACAGCACAGAAATTTTAAATTCAAATGATTAAAGTTTGGCAGTTACAAGCAACTAAACCAAGGCCTTATAATGTCAAGTGTTAGGTAACTATTACTCTGTTATACCAGCTCTTCACAAATGCAAAGTTTTCCCAGTAAGATCTGAAACCTTAATAGGGAAAATACATGTAGATAGATACGTGGGACTCTGAAAGCGCAACTGATTAGAAACAACCCTGACACAGATCAGATTTGTTTCACTGCCAATATTTAGGGCAATCGATAAACAACCTAAACAGCCTAATTGTTGAAAAATAACATTTTAAAAGGGTTTTGGATTCAGTATCATAGATTTTGTTAGCAAGGGCGTTCAAAACACAAAAATTTATCTTGATCATCTCCTTTCAGCATTTTTAGTCACTATAAACTGTGAGAGTTGTGAAGACCTTGGTATGAAACACAGGCCCATAACAAAACAATTTACTTATTTTGGTAGTTGGCTGGAAACAAACCCACATACGCCAAATATAAAATTGAATAATTTTATCTTGCAATTGCCATCAGTTTCTGTCTTCTGTAATTTACTAGAATGTATGTAGTGCTGTTGATCATTAAGTGTTTTATTGCCAGTTTATTCAAAGACACTTTAATAACTGAATTTTAAAAATAGATACAGTTTCATCCCCTTTTTTCTGTGAAAAGCTAATTGGAATCTCTGTTGCAGTGTACAGTATTATTACCCATATTAGGTGGGATTTTCAAAAGTTCTAACTTTTGAACAAAAAATTTAACTTGTGTTCTGTCTTAGAACAAAAGTTCTAATTTAATACAGTTATCCTATATTCCCACTAATATAATTAGAAATATAATAGATTTTCTGACTGTATCAACACTGGACTATTTCAATCTGAAATTTATGATGTGCCAGTTAATGTGATGGTAGTTTGAAGAGGAAAATCTGGACATTTATTGATATTTTTGAGAAGTACTGGGCTTAACCTGAGACCTTTCCTTATAGTTTACCTGACCCAGGTAACAGCATAGTTTACCTGACTGTGCTAAAACTACAGATGTTCTATTGTGTGTATCTGTATACCATGCACCCCTGTTTCATGCTGGTGTCCTCATCTCTCATCCATCTCTACAAAATACAAGCTTAATTTATGCCAAGGTTTTCTACTAAAGGGGAAAATAAATAGGTTTGGGGGCAGGAAAAACTTGCTTTGGTTTATAGGCAAACAGTACAGATTCAAGCTTTGCTAGACCTCCAGGTCTCCAGAGATATCCTGACAAGCATTCTGGCCTTGCTAGTCCAGATGCTTCTCAGCAAACTTGGTATCTCGCAGGTGGACAGTGAAAACCAGGAATTGAGGGGAGAAGAGATGGCAAATGTAAAGTTATTTATGTCCCTTTTCATCATCTTTCTACATGACCCCCAAACCTTCTGCTATATTCTTATTGGTGCCCAAGTCCCCAGTTACTTTGTTTGCTGAGAATAAATAGTTTATTGCTCTCTTC
This sequence comes from Burhinus oedicnemus, assembly GCA_008921705.1. Taxonomy (NCBI): domain Eukaryota; kingdom Metazoa; phylum Chordata; class Aves; order Charadriiformes; family Burhinidae; genus Burhinus; species Burhinus oedicnemus. The sequence goes on from VFFE01005626.1 coordinate 144,735, forward strand.
GGGCTTTTTTGAAAAATAACGAGCTAGTTGTAAAACGAATAGTGCGCTACAGTAGTGTGCCTCCTTATATTTTTCTGAATTTTTAGGCGCTGGCACCTTCTTGGGCCTTCATGTGTGTGCCGAAATAGGCATCCTGTGTAGAGGGAGAAACCCTGGTCCAGAATGCACAGTGTGAAGATAGTATGTGCAGTGAGCACTGGGGATGGGACTGAGGGAATAGAGTGCCCCCAGAGGGGCACTGTATTCACAGGAGAGAAGCTTTTCTAGCACAGCAGGAGGAAGCTCCTACCAAATGTACACTTTGGCTTCCTTTTAGGAGCTGAAGCCCATGGACATTCCTGGGGAATAAGACATCAGTCAGGGGCTGAAGGGTTGGGTCATGAGGGAAGAGGGGGAAAAAAAAGAGTGGCTAAGAGAAATGGGCAAGAGAAATGGCCACTGGTAGTGGGCAATTTACCCACATCATGAGCATGCTGCGTGTTCTGCTGCAAAATAAACTTTGGTAGCTTCTCAGAGTTGTCTCCCCATCAAGAAGCCAGACTCACAGCCTACACTGGTGCTAGCTTTTGAGAAGTTGCTATGAAGGGCTCTATTTGCAGCATCCATTCTGGAGGGAAAGGTTCTCCTGAGCCCTCGTAAAAGCTTTGGAGGACCTGGTAGCCTTGATGAGTTGATTGAAAGCTCATTTATCCGCTACCCATCAGGAGTTTAGTGCTTGATGAAATACTCATGTTTGCCTCCCTGTCTAGTAGGGCAGCATGACCAGGAGAGCACCAAGATAGATAACACTGATCAAAACGCAATCAATATCCTAATCCAGATTGGGTACACTCTGTTATGATGTCCTTGTATTCTTCCTTGTACTCAGCAAGGCTCTGTAGGCCAGGAAGTGAAATCTCTTCTGAATAACTATGTCAAAGGCCCTCTGCGCCAGGCACAGTTAGCTAATCTCTTGACCCTTTTCCCTCTATTTGAGCATGCTTTCTGGGAAACTGCCTGATGATCTCAGGACAACAGTGGTCCACACCATTTGGGATGGCGGACTTGAGCACATTTGAGCTGGCCACCTGATCATGAACTTTTCTATCACTGCAGGACTGCTTGCAGGAGTCAAGAATGTCCAGGCTTTGCGGTGCTTATGGACACGAGGATAAAGCCCACCATGCTGCTGGGCAGGCTCCAATTGCACAGAGTGACTCCTTATCCTAAAGTGGTGGAGTCACTGTCCATCCTCCCTCTGTAGAATGTGAAGCAGTCCTCCTGGTGCATGCTCATCTCCCTCTCCCTTCCTCTATTTGCTGGGGAAGAGATCCGTATTTGATAGGCTCTGCAATAGGAGTAAGTCAAGGTGGTAAGTGGCAGAGGTGTCCTGTTCTAAACAGAATAGTCTCCCTTTGCCTAGGGTGAGGGAGAGGCCTGCAGTCCCAAACTCTCTCCTGATCATTGAGAACCATTCTGTCCCATCCCATTGTGTCCAAGTTAGGTCTTCCAAGTCTGATCCATACAAACCAATAGCAGCAGCAGCAGAAGCTGCAGCAAGAGGCACCGTGTATATGTGTCAAAGTTGCAAAGTGGAGGCTGATGGACCGTGGCTGAAGCCCTGTTTATATAGTTACAGGCTATGTGTGAGGCCAGTGAGTCAAAGTGGAATGCATGCTGCAGGGGTTTGTGTTACTGGGAGGCAGAGACAGAGGGTGGCTCTTGTGCTGTTATTCTCACCTGCTTATTCAGTGTATGGTCAGGGAGTATGGGCACAACCTCTCTCCTCAAAAGGTCCTCAGATTGGAATAGTGTGTGCAGCCCATGTTGCATGACCCAGATATATAAAATGCACTCTGACATACCTACCAAAGATGGTCACCCTTAATGCATAAAATTGAAACCCATGTATGTTTGTATGGCAAAAAATACAAAAGCAAAAATTATAGCAAACCAAAATCCTAATAGTAAAAGCACACATTTTACAAGTCTTAAATACTCTACATTTAAATAGAAAAGGAAAGGAATTAATGTAGAATGTTAATGAAGCTATTAGAAAAATATTATTAGTTCTTCATTTTCTAAGGTATGCACAAAGATTCTGAATCCATAATTTTAGAAAACTTACTATCTTTAAATACATCTTTACTTAGGCCCAGATTCAGCAAAACATTTAAATACAGACATGAAGTTATTTATATGCTAACTGCCCTTGATGCGATTGGGTCATAGAGGAGCAAAGTGCTCACCAAATACACTGTTTATGGAAAGGGCTTGGGAAACCGTAACTTCCTGCATTGCATAAACTTCCTGAATCAAAAAACTAGAAACTGAGACAGGTTTGGCTCTTGTTCCTTCAGTATACAAGGTCTGCTAATGCACAGCAATTGGCACAGAAAGACTGACTCAAATGGAAGCACAGTATGGGGTCATTATAACTGCTTCTCATATAAGTGCTGGAGGAATGGTGGAGTAACCCTGGGAGTAGGACCTGCACTGCTAGGACTCCTGGCCGGCTGCAGCACAGAGGCAGCCTGAGACTGACTGGCTGTCATTATCTGAGCAGCAAGTGTTGGTTTGGCTGCAAAAAGAGACATCCATATTCTGGAAAGTTCCCTTCCTACTGTTCTTTGAGCCCTGTGTAGCTTTGCCAGCAGGAGCTGTGCAGGCTCAGAAATTCCTCCTCTTTTTCTTTTGTTTAAATATAGTAAGAATTAAAGTAGATTCAAAGGGGACCGACCTGCAAAACCGTCAAATCCATGTGAAACTGACAACCTGGCAGACAACTGACCGTAGTTGTAGTTATGGTAGATCCCATGGTATGCTGTTGGAAGTCAGGTTATTAATTCTTACTGTATTGGCCGAAATCCAACATGCTTTATTATTTTCTGCTTCCTTCAAGCTCTTCTCTGCACTTTCAATAACATGTTGAAGTCTTCTTCATCTCCTAGCCTAAGCTTGTGCAGTGTTGCTTGCGTGATGCCCCAGGAGATGATTAACTGATAGTAAGCAACATGATTCAAATGTACATACCTGTGGGTAAGACCTACCCCTCTGAGCTTCTGCACAGGGCTTAAATACAACTGCTGGACTTTTGCTCTAGGAAAGCAGAAGGAGCAGAAGGAGGTTAAAGCTGAAATGGTGTAAGCGAGTCTCCATAGAGTGGACAAAAAAGGTTACTGTGCAAGCAGAATTTTCTTCTGACTCAGCCTACGGAGTTGATCTAGCTCACAAAAAAACATGCATAACAACATTTTAAGAAGTATAGCAAAGCCCATTTCTGCATTCTTGGGTGCTTCTGCTAGGTCCAAAGGGCAAACTTGCTTCAGCATAACCCATTGTTTGCTTTGGAATCTCAGAGATTAAAGGTGTCTATAAGTGTCAGTAATTCTCATGGTTATTGTTAAATATTTCCTTTTATTATCTGTATAATAGCAGTTAGAGATTAGAAAAAACAAGGTGAGTTCTCAAGTGCACCCTCACCGTTTCCTGTCTGTGAGCACAAGAATGTTCCATGCGTGAGGAGACTCCGACTCATACGTCCCAGGAGAGCGGCCTGACCACCAGACTGCAGGCTGTTTTGAAGGCAGGCACTCTCCACCCTTCCTATTGAAACTGTGCCATGCTGCAGAAAATAATTTAAGTTCATTGGGCCAGAGAGAGAATGGGAGTCACAGAGAGCAGAGAAAGCGTAAGAGAAAGCATGACTGTACTGGTTAAGGCACCCATCTGGCAGAGAGAGCCTTAGATTCCCTTCCCAGCTTTTAGGACTGTTTCTTAAATATTTCATCTAAATAGTCACTGGATAAAATAGAGAAACAGATGTTTTGGATACCATACTCAGAGGTGCCTAATTTTTCCCATGCTCTATATAGGAAATCTAGACACAGAACAAGAGGTTCGGAACTCCCCCCTAGCGACCCAGTACCTTTAACTTTGGCACTGTGGGGTTGAAGTTCTGGGTAACCAGTTGCCTTACTGGACCTGATCCTCAGACTGTCACCTCAAAAATCTATTTCAGAGATGCACTTTCTCTGTCACATTTCCCTTCCCAGTGTATTTGGCACTGACTTTTTTTAGTGTTCCTTCTTACAAGTCCTCCATTATTCCTTTGGCTTTTCCAGATAGCTTTAAAATTAAAAGCTTCAAAAATTAGGTCAGACTTTATCTTTGACTAGGGTACATTTTTTGCTTTATATTTAACCTGCTAGAGAATGCAGCCATTTTCCCATTACAGAATCTTGACTACGCCTATTTTCAGATAACAAGCTAAATTGGAGTTGTTTTTCTAATCAAAAAGGTTTGTGATACAGTTTGGTGTTTTATGCATTTCCCCAAAAGACTGCCTGGATTGGAATAAAAACACACCTTCCAGATGAAGTTTTGGTTTATATTTGGAGAAAAACTGACTTTGGAAAATGTTTGAGGAAAATCACAGGAATTTTCCCCCCACACTACCCCCCCCCCCTTTGTTTTTTTAAACCAGAACATTTTCAATACGATAGGGTTTTGGGGGAGTTGTTTCTGGCCTAAACTTCTACAGTTTTTGCAGTGATTTCCTTAAACCTGACTGGTTCAGTATTCTGATAGGGAGCACTAGGAAGGGATATACATGCAATTCTTCGTGACCAGAGGTGGCTCACTGGTGTGAAGGACATTTGGAAGTGGGCTATGGCAGCAGCATGTGAGTTGCAGGACAGCAGTGAGGGCCAGAAGTGAAGGACTGATTTTCGATTACAGTGTCTTATTTAAGAAATTAGGTTTTATTTCTGATGAATCGAGGAATGGATGAAATAAAACAGAGTATTTATCATTTGGATTGTGTGTCAGTAGGGTTGGATTGTATGCTTAGAGGTCAACCTCTCTCAGATCTGTAAATACCTTGACAGTCCTGTTTTTAACACAGGAAAAACATCAGCTAGTGTGAATTACGAAGGTGATGAGTTTGTTGGTTTCTGGTGGACAACTGTGTACGTCTGACAGGTTTATAGACAAGAAGGCTTCTGGGTGGGATTAGTAAATGGGAACAGACACGATGAAATGCTTCAGCTGACAGGGATGTTTAATGGGGAATTTCGATACAAAATCCAAACTTTTGGACCTGGTTTTCTCAGGGAGCTTTGGGAAAGAGCATTCAGTGCCCTTCAGAATTACCATGCCCTGCTACAGCTGCCTGAATGTCCGCAGGCAGCCTAGAGCAGGGTTACTCTTTGCTGGGCCAGCGCTGTGAGGTGTCTTATCCCTCTCTTTACTTAAATGGTTCTAATGGTGGTGGCAGATGTTTCATCCAGTTGTAGAAACTGCAGCTGGGGCTGGTGTTTCAGGGAGCATTTTTGAGGTGGTGAGAAGAGCTACTATCACAAGAAGAATCAGCTGTAGAAGAGGTTTCTGTAGCGCCAGCACAGTCTCTCTTTTGGCCAGGCCACAGGACCTCATCTGGTCTCTGGACTTGCCAAGACAGAGAGGAAAGAATTTGACTTCAGTGGTTCAGAAATTACACAAGTGCCAGTATGTCCTTTCCAGTCCCTGTTCTGGAAGCAGCTCCTCCATCTCCAGTTACATATGAGCACTGTAACATGCTTTATTAATTTCTCAAGCTGCAGCTTATTTCCCAGGTTCACTTGTATCATTTTCCTGGATGGAACCTGGTTCCAAACGTAATAGTATGCTGGCTTTAGCCCCATTCAGCGTTCAGCTTGAGAAGAAATTATAGGCATGGGCAGTGGAAGAGGACAGGATGGGGCCTTGTTTTGGTTACAAGATCTAGGCAAACAACTGGGTAGTTTTTTGAACATTTGTTCAATAAAAAGTATGACTAGGGGAAAGGCAACTCACAACAGATAAGATTCCAGAGCTCTGAAATCCTGTCAGAGGGAGGGAAGGAAAGAAAGAGAGATACGTTTCCAGGTGCATTTCAAAGCCTCAATTATTGCACATGGATGGTGAAACTTTAATTGGAGATTTGAACATGCCTGGGGTCAGGAATAAATGGCACTCAGAATATTTTTATTTTCCACTATATACAGGAATGCAAGAGAGACAATATTTACAGCTGTACCACGTAGATAGAGTTTTATGTTGTTTCATCCCAAAACGCAGAAATGAAGAAACATGGCCACTCTGGAGGAGGAGATTAACACCATAAAACAGGGCAGCAACCAAAAACCTACCCTTACGCTGCATAAACACAAACAGTTTAAGAACAGAATATAGTTAACTAGCTTTGAATTTTAGAGAGATACTAAACTTGCTACTTCCAGATTTGTGGGAAATGTCCTGGGAACATTAAAAAGGTCAGATGTCCAATTGGTTAATTTTATTTCTCATTCAAAGGGGTCCGCATCCAACAGCACAGGCACAACTTTAAGATTTTCATTGGAAGTGATGAACTTCAACAAGCCTTTCTGGACCCCAAGTTTATCAAAGGGCTGGCCAGTGTTTATGCTACTTCGTGTGTGAACCATGATAATAACAAATGGGGAAGATAGTCAGGATTTATATAGCTTTATATTTAATATGGGGAGTTTCTGGAAGGAGTCTGTAAGTAAGGACTGTTGCCCAGACCCCAAGCTTTGGCCAAGCAGTTCTTGGCAAGCCAAGAGGGTGGTGAAAATGCAGCTTTAAGCCATCCTTGCATCATCCTGTGGTTGTTTCCCTGCCAGCATGGTCCCTAGTGTAAACTGTAGCACCAGCAGAGCTACTGTATTTTGCACTGGCTACCACTGGACCCAGGGAACTAGTTTGGTAACTGGAGATCCAGGAGAAATAAGCTCAGTTTAGCTGTTTCTAAACTGTATGTCTTTCACAAGGACTTGAGAAACGAAGAGCCATTGCAGTCCCTGCAGTGGCTGCAAACCGGCTGAGACTGTCGTATCTGCACTGGCTGATGCACGAGTAGCTGGCTGAGCTGCCTCTCAGACTCCATTGCATTGATAATGTGGGAAAAAAACAGCTTTCAGTGTCTGGAGGATCTGGCCCACATGTCTGTGTGTGCATATGCAGATGTATGTGATGTCAGTGAATGTCCCCACTTGCTGCAAAGGTCACTTTGTCTGAGATTGTTCATTTGCTTCAGAATAAAGCAACCTCGAGAATGTAATGAAGGAAATGAGGTCTGAAATTTGTTTTCTAACATCCATGAATTGCAGCACTGAGCTAAGGGGAAAGCATTCAAATCCCTCTCTGCCCTCTTGGATAGGATTCTGGTTGTAGCTCTGCAATAATCAGCAGACATCAGTGTCTGCTACAACTGAATATTTTTGGTATCTAATTGGCACTTAGATACCAACGTGATAGGAGCTTTAGAAATAGCTAAAGCAGATAAATATTGCTTCTTCTTTTCCTGTGTGTGCGTCTGTATCGTCTGTGTGAAACTGTGTACTAATATGAAAAAATCCCACTTGATTTTAATGGGGTGCATCTCTGTGCAGAGAATTTGCTTCATTCAAAGCTGCAGTAACATATAGAAGGGATAATTTTTTTTCTTTGTGCTGTGAAGTTGCAGATCAAATTCCAGAAGTATTATTTGTGCAGAAACTGTGAATGCTTCCAGCTTGCAAATGAAGTCAAACCCTCGTTAATGTTTACAGTAAAACAGCTGTTCTCAGCATTTCTCCCCGAGCCTCAGCTACTTTAGCTCTACCATACTCAGCCTTACATCATAGCAGCTGCAATAATAAGAGGCTGAAAGAGGTCAGAAGCAGCCAGTCCTACTAAACCACACCTTTGTTTAAAAGACATTTTGGACTGTAAAATGTCTCAACTGCTAAATTTTTCAGCCTGACTGGACTCCATGCATGGGCTAGGTCTTCAAAGACGTAGCTCACCAAAAGCACACAGGCACTGCCAGCACAGAGTAAAGCAGAACACAGGCTCTTTATACATTTTCCCAGGAAACTTTCTATAGATCCAGACTGGGAAATGTTCCAAGGCCTAACAGAACTAAAGATAACAGTAATAAAAAAATGGACTAGAGCACATTGACTTTTAAAAGAAATAGCTGAGCCTATTATAGTTGCATGGCAAAGCCTTGGTAATTTGTGCAGCAAGACTTTGCTAATTTACACTAATAAAAGTAAGATCACTACAGATGACTGAATTTTAGCAATTAGCAGGTATGTAAACAAACAACATTCTAAGAAAATAAAAAAGCATCAGCATGTAGGTTGATTTCAAAACTATAATTTGTTTGTAAATATTTATGATCGCTCAAGTAATAAATGCTACTGGATATATTTTGTAAAAATAATTAGGTGTTAGCGGAATGTAAAATAGAGCATTCCCCTACTCAGTCTTCTTCTCAGAAGAGAGAGGCCATCATTTTTCTGCTACATATGAAGCATACGGTCTATTGTGCTTCTGCAGTGTCTACATTGTAGAAATACATGAATAAATAGAAGTGTAAAGTGAATTTAACATTAAATATCCTACATGTGATTTACTGAAACCTTTTCTTCTGTTGAGTAGCAGTGGGAGATATGTGGGTTTTAGCACATAAGAGAAAATGTGTTCATTGCTGATTTATTACACTTCATAGGAATTGGATAAAATTTGTCATTTTTATTTTACTGAAAATGGAAATTTGAAAATCAAAGTAAGAAGAAAATAAGATTTGTACAGTTGAAAAGTTTCCAAGCAGATTTATAGGTCCTTTATTCTATGTACAAGGGGTTATTTTAGCAGCATTTTCACAGTTAAAATCAAGTGTGAACATTGCAGTCGCATGCCAGATACTACCTGTGACACCTTTTAAATTCATGGCGACTAAGGAACAGCAACCTTTTCTGGTCTTGCAGTTCACAGGGTGATGTCACAGACTGTCAGATGATGTCACGGATGTCCTAGATTGTGTCAATAGCTTGGGGCAGAGAGGCTGTCACAGCTGGAATGCTCACTGAGTTTAGCAGATTCCACAGCATGATGCCATCAAAAGGACTTAGTAAGAAATCCCAAATGTGCTTTCCAGTACAAGAAAGAGAAAGAAGAAAACAATTGAGGCCAGACAGCAGAATTTGTACATTCCATTGATACTGATACTTTTAGTCGATGCAGATACTTTTAATCCAGTGCAACTGCAGATTCCATTGATACATTGGAAAGACAGTGTATAGTGGAAATTATTGGGTCTAAATTGTAATAAATTGGGCTATAGATGCAATTATGACTCTTAATGGTGGTGAATTATTTGCCTTGAAATAATTCTTTGAGATCCTAATGATGTCAGGGTGTAGTTGTATGAGGCATTGACCAGCACAGTAAAATACATACCCTTTCTTGAAAAGCGTAGAGGCTAAATGTGCACTGACTAGAGAAAGGAAATAATATGACATGTAATATTCAAGCAAATTATTTAAAGCAACCATAGGTACATATGGTAGCTCTGTGCTTTTATCACAAAAATCATGTAGAGTCTGGGGGAGAACAATTGCCCCCAAAAAAGCAGGTTTGTGTACCTTCATACATATATATTATGTATACATCTATAATATGTATGTATATATTTTGTATACATAATGTAATACTGAGTGCTTTTAAAAGATGCACACATCAATGACATAAACCTTTTGTAACTACACACCCAAGCTAAGTATTACTTAGCAGTCTGCATTTTTCTTTGGGTTTTACTGGTGCATTCAAGGCATGATCAGTTTGTTTCTTCTGGCATAAATTATTACCTGAACCTCTGACTAAAAATATTGCTTCTACTCTGTCATATAGAGAGAATATATTCTAACTCTCTCACTCTAGGTACAAATGTGTCTGTCACATTTGAAAAGGCAACAGTTAAATACATTTCTGCTGTCAGAAATGCAGCAGTTAAACCCTAAATAATATCTATAGGATTAAGATCCAAGTCCTTTACAAGAAAACTATATGCAGTTATCTTTCCACATTTCCTCTCTATCCCGTGTCATAGACTATGAAAGATAATATAAGAAGTGCTGTAGTATGTATGCTTATCTTATTATCTCCATTTTCAGGTAAGTGGAGCAAACAGTTTCACTTTGGTAGATTTGTAGCAAAATAATACACATTCCTCTATGCTAGAGGAATAAAAAAAGCAGGATTGAGCCCAGAACGGGGGCAGAAGGGGGGAGACAGGAGGGTTTTTTAAAAGAGTTTTCTGAATAATCAGGAAATCCAGTGAGACAAACAGAATGTGTAGAGAGCAAGCCGGAATTATCAAATTACCATGACAACCGTAGGCGAGAACCCAGAGAGAATCAGGTAAAGAAATTACAGTAGAATTACAGTTAACTTAACATTTATTTACTTAAAAAAAAAAATCCCAAGCAGTCAGAAAGAAATATTTCCTTTGGCCTAGCTCGGTATGGTGCAAAGGCTTGTGAAATGCAGCCTTGCTTGCAATTTTGAAATTGCTTTGCAAATGTATACAAGTAGCTTTTATCTAGTATTGCATATGCAGATTGGTTTAACCAGCAGGATTTGATGTCCGATACAAAATTCAGAATCGCAGATGCCTTAATTTGTTTGAAAACAGAAACTAGAAGAGAATTCAGAGAAGGTAAAGGGTGCGCATGTGTGTGTGTGTGTGTGTGTGTGTGTGTACACACCGTATAGCTTGTGTTTCTGTGTTATTTCTAAAATGTTCTCTCTTGTATGTTTTTGAAATGACCACTTCCTTCATTCAAACCTTTGCTTAACACAAAAAGCTTTTAAACAATGAATACAGTAAAAAATAAGTGAAACTAAAATGAAGTGAAACTGAAATAAGTAAGAGTGGCGGTGTTTATTTAAAAAAGCTACAGGTTAACCATCAAGTGGTTAACCAGATTATCTATTGAATTGCGGTTGAAATTCTGTTCGTTGTTTTAATGTGCCATTTCATATAATACTATTCACATATATTGGAAGGATACAAGTATACAGTTCTGAAAGGCAGAGATCCATGTTTAGGGAAGGGGGAGATTTGTTCATATGGGGGGTGGTTGATTTTTTTCCCAGTTTTAAAAAAAGCCCTCAAACTGCTAGCACTCAAGTATATAAACAAAATTCCCCCAATGCTTTATCTTTCCTGTTTTATGCCACTGTGTGAATGCTTACTGTGTTTTACATGCGCTCTGTAAACACAGATACATGCCCATATTGATCTTTCTAAACACTGCCCTGAAGTTTGCTGCGTGGTCAGGGAGAGGAGTGATGCACTCCATTGTTCCCCACTATGATGTCATTCTCGGACTTCACCTTGGTTAAACAGAATTCAGTTTACTGAACTGCAGCAAAATGTCTTTAGGGAACCCAAATTTATTGCTATAGCCGAGATGGAAAGAAATAACATGTAAAAAAAGAAGACATAGGGAAAAGGGTATAAATTCTGGCTAAAATATTTGCTGCCTATATTTTCCTTTACACTTTTTCAGAAGTAGATGTGCACACTCATTTATCTACACACTCAAACTGTGCATAGCTCAAGGGGGTGTTTATTTTAATCCTGGGAACTAGGACTAGCCGAGATTGACTCTCAGGACTTGCATCGTCACTAAGATCTCTCTTAAACATGCAGTTTTATATCACACTGTCCATTATTTTTACTCACATTAACCACACACAGAGTCCACATAATGGGTCTAATCCTGCTAGTTGTCCGGTGATGTTAATGAGAGCTACAGGCATCAGGCATGTTAGAAGATGCGGTGGTAAATTAATTCATTTCCACCAACATCTGAAAACTCTATGTGGGGATAGTGAGGGGAAGAAAGGGGACGGCCTTTTAATTATGCTGGGAGATCCCGAACTGGAAGAGAAATCTGAAGGGACTGAGTGGGGAGAAGGAGGTCTTTCCTCTTCCTCCCTCCCTCCCTCTCTCCCTCCTTCCTGGCCTTAAAAAAATCCCTGGGGCCAGTCCTTCCCAAATAGGGACAGTTGGCAGGTACGTGTTAATCTGGTTCCCAGCACTTTGGAGGAGCCACGCACAGAGGCTCACCCTGTCCTTTCAAACCAGCGCTTCCTGTCCTTCAAGAGTTAACCTTCTCTAGAACATTTATTTCACCATCTCAGGGAAAAAAAAAACCCTGCAGAGCTGAGAGGCTGCAGATCACAAGGCCATTCTGATAGCCTCCTGTCCCCATGGCAACAGCAACGGCATTTATCAGTTCCTTATGAGAGCAGGCACAGCAAATCTGCATTGCACATGGCAGCCTTCCAGCCTTTCAAATGAAAGAGCACTTTGAACTGCTGCCAAGTGTGGAAGGAGCAGAGCTGTCAGGACTGCTTAATGCTGGCAGTTTGTACTTGGGAGCCTTTCAGTTCCCAGAATCCTTCAGCCGTGGCAGCCTGCCAGGTACTTAGCGGAAGCTAAAAACTAACCCCCAGACCATTCACTGCAGTGCACTCAAAATTTTCCACATGTACCATGTCACAAGCGCAGACTGTACAATGAAAGCAAGCGCCTTCTGCTTGGGATTCTAATTTTATTAATAATCTAGGAAAAAGCAATCGGAGATTAGCTGGCTGACAGCAGTACAGTATAGCCACTGTTTATGACTCGGGGTCTGTATGTCAAATGTGTGTTTCATCCCTCAGAAATAGAATCAGCTCCGACACCAGGGGCTGCACAGCCCCAAACCTACATGCAGTACCTGAGCGTGGGGAGATGGGTGTAAGCAGAAGGGAGAGTGTGGTTATTTACAGTGGAGTATTTTTTAGCAGTCGTCATCATCAAATGCATAGCAGTGAGACACGGAATAGAAAAAGAAGATGGTATTGCTGGCTGGTAAATATTTTCTGCCCTTACCCTCCGCATTTTGCTGACGATGTGAGAATCTCGGAAACTGGCTGATGAATGTAGCAGAGATACATGGCTCTTGGTGGGTTTCCTTTCAATGGAGAGTTTTCATGTGAACTTTTTATTGTTTTGCATTACCCAAAGCACAAGGGCTTCTATTGGCAGAGGAAACAAATTGGCACAGTCCTGCTTTTTTTTTTTTTTTTTTTTTTAATCTGCACTGAGATCAAGGGCAAGGGCTTCATTTTCCAGCACTAGTCATAAGCCTTTAGCACAAATAGAATGAAAATTGTCTGTCGCTCAGGCAGTTGGACAGGGTTCAGGAAAACTATGTCTGGCACTAATTCCAAAGGGAAGGTTTGGTTCAATCCAGCATCATTAATTTCAGTAAACTGTTTTCACTAGTCTATATCCCACTGTTCAAGAGCTGTTTATTATCTTTTACTAAATAATGTCTTTTGGAGTACACAGTAATGAAAAATACCTTACATGACTTACATACATATGTATACTCTCGTATGTATGTATATATATATAAAAATAGATACAGTATACATGGATGCACTCACTATTTTTACTTTTCTGTTTTTTCTTAACAATTGCTTGTTTCTTACCTTGCCTTCCCTTTACAAAACACATTTATAATGCCAAATATAAAATAGTAAAAATAGCCCAGAAGGCGAAAGAGGAAGATATGAAAAAAAACCCTGGAGCAAAGACAATCTCCACAAATTTGTGAGTTTCACCACAAAACAAGGAAATGTAGTGCCTCTTTTTCAGCTTGCAGCTATCTTTGGCTGATGCTTGAAGACTTGACTTAATTCACCCAGGCAGTAGTGTCTAAAAGTAATACACCAAGACAGTTAATTTTGGCACTTAGTCTCCCTTAGGAATTTTACCAACAGTCTTTGAAAAGAAAGTAAATGGTCTTTTTTTTCTCTTGGTTTCCCCCCATAGCTCATCTTGATATGTGCTACTGAAAGAAACTGCCAGCCCCCCCCCCCCCCCTTCTATTCTCACC
>VFFE01005626.1:159773-191275 GCA_008921705.1 Burhinus oedicnemus
AAAAAAAAAAAAAAAAGCCGTGTGTTCTCACAGCGCCGGGGAAATCCTATGTCCCTTTGCATTAGCGAGATGAGATCACAGCGATTACTCACCTGCCCGGCCTCTCCTACACCCTTGAGCAACGCACAGCGCTATCTTTCCCAGCCCAACCTTAAACACTCGGCAAACATGGCCGATTTAAACAAATCAAAAGTGGAAGAGCTTCTGATGTAGTCACGGGCTTACAGAAACTGTGTCATTCTGTCACCGGGATCACTGAAAGAGAAACACGAAATCGGATATTAAGGCGGGATCCCCCCTATTTGCCTCAGCAGCCGCAGCGCACGGGAATCCCACCGACAGCCTCGGTGGCAGGACGCCGCGCAGCCGTCACGGAGGCAAAGCGGGGCGACCCGCGCGTTGACAAAATCCTGAAAACGAGACATTTGAACTTAGAAAGCCCAGCCAGGAAAAAAACCGCACCGCCAACACCCCACACACACACCACCCCCCCCCATCACTGTGCATGCGCTTCCTGGCCGCGTTTTGGCGGCGGCGGCGGCGGAGGAGGAGGAGGAGGAGGGCGAGGGCGCGATCTGGCGTTCAAGTTTCCAAACATAGCCGGCAGCGCGGGCTGCCCGCGCGCCCCGCCGTGCCCCGCCGCGCTCCAGCTGCCGGCCGCGCAGGGGCGGGCGCGGGCAGGGCGCCGGGCATGCGCGCCCCGCGCAACAAGTGGGCTCCGCGCCGCCGGCCGGGGGAGGGGAGCGAGGGGCGGGCGCTCGGCGGTGATGCGGGGCTCCGCCCGGTGCAGCCGAGCCGAGGCGAGGCGAGCCGGGAGCGCGGCGCGGAGGAGGGGAGGGGCGGCGCGGGGGGAGCGCGGCGCGGCGGAGGGGGCGCGCAGGCACACGCGGCGGCGCGCAGCACCCCGCGATCGGACTGCGAGCAGCGGCGAGGATGTGAGTGAGGAGCAGGCGGCGCCGCTCGCCACGCTGCTGCCGCCGCTGTCCCCGGGCCGCTCCCGCTCCGCCGGCGCTCGGGGAAGCCGCTGCCGGGACCGGACAGCTCCGTGTGGGTGTTCCCCTTTCGCTCGCGGCGGTGGATCAGCACGTCGCGAAGTGCGAGCTCGCGAGGCAGCCGCGGCGGGTGGAAGGTGACCCCCCCATCTTCCTCCGTGCACCTCCGCCTCCTCCCGGAGGAGGAGCAGCAGCAGCGGAGAGCTAGAGAGCGCAGGGAAAGAGAAGCGGCTAGAAGGCGACCCCCACCCAGCCCCCCGGAGGAGCAGTAGAAGCGGTTCCCACCCCACCGGGGCAGCAGCGGCAGGACCAGGTAGAAGAAGCTCTCTCCGGCCACAGGAGCGAGCTAAAAGCAGGCGATCACCCCGCTGAAAGGGGCGACGGGATCAGGTACGGAGAGCCCCCCCGCCCCCTGCAGCCCGGGGGGGAAGACTGAGCCAGCCCCTACCCCGGCGGCAGCGGCAGCAGCTCCCCGGCCAGCAGCACCATGTCCGCCGCACAGGTGTCGTCGTCCCGGAGACAGTCATGCTACCTGTGCGACCTGCCCCGCATGCCCTGGGCCATGATTTGGGACTTCACGGAGCCCGTCTGCCGGGGCTGCGTCAACTACGAGGGCGCTGACCGCATCGAGTTCGTGATCGAGACGGCCCGGCAGCTGAAGCGGGCGCACGGCTGCTTCCAGGACGGCCGCTCCCCGGGCCCCCCGCCGCCGGTCGGCGTCAAGGCAGTGCCGCTCTCCGCCAAAGAAGCGGCGGCGGCGGCGGCGGCCCAGCAGCAGCTCAACCATGTGGACGCCTCCTCCAAGGCAGCCTCGGCGGGGCTGACCCAGTCCAGCCTGGACCGCTACGGGCTCAGCGCCGCCGCGGCGGAGCAGCGCAGCCGCTTCGAGTATCCGCCGCCGCCGGGCAGCCTGGGCAGCAGCCACGGCGCCCGCCTGCCCAACGGGCTGGGGGGGCCCAACGGCTTCCCCAAGCCGCCTGAGGACGGGCCGCCGGAGCTGAACCGGCAGAGCCCCAACTCCTCCTCCTCCTCTTCCTCCTCCCGCCGCGGGGCGCACGGGGGGCTGGTGTCTGGTCTGCCCCCGGGGGCCGCCGGCGCCCAGATGAACGTGCCCCCCAACCTGCTGCCGCAGACCTTGCTGAACGGGCCCGCCGCCTCCGGCGTGGCGCTGCCCCCGCCGCACGGAGGCCTGAGCGGCCGCGGCGGCGGGGGTCCCCCGGCTCCCTCCGCCTCCTCCCAAGGGGGCACCTGTGGCGGCGGCGCCGGGGGAGGCGGCGGCTCGTCCTCCGAGGCCTGCGGCAAGCGGCCGGGCTCTGTGTCCAGCAGCGACCAAGAGCGGGAGCTGAAGGAGAAGCAGCGCAACGCGGAGGCGCTGGCCGAGCTCAGCGAGAGCTTGCGGAACCGGGCCGAGGAGTGGGCCAGCAAGCCCAAGATCGTGCGGGACACGCTGCTCACTCTGGCCGGCTGCACCCCCTACGAGGTGCGCTTCAAGAAGGATCACGCCCTGCTGGGCCGCGTCTTTGCCTTCGACGCCGTCTCCAAGCCGGGCATGGACTATGAGCTGAAGCTCTTCATCGAGTACCCCAGCGGCTCCGGCACCGTCTTCTCCAGCGCCTCCGGCGTGGCCAAGCAGATGTACCAGGACTGCATGAAGGACTTCGGTCGCGGCCTCTCCTCAGGCTTCAAGTACCTGGAGTACGAGAAGAAGCACGGCTCCGGCGACTGGCGGCTCCTGGGGGACCTACTGCCCGAGTCTGTGCGCTTCTTCAAGGAGCTGGTGGGCGCCGACATGCTGCCGCAGCCCTACCTGGACGCCAGCTGCCCCATGCTGCCCACGGCGCTGGTGAGTCTCCCGCGGCCGGGGGCTGGGGCCGGCGGGGCGCAGGGCACGGCCGCCGCCTCTAGGGGACCCGGCGGCGGCGGCGGCGGCGGTGGCGGGGCGATGCGCAAGAGGAAAGCCTCTCCCGAGCCCTCGGACTCGGCCGAGGGGGCTCTGAAGCTCAGCGACGAGCAGCAGCGGCAGCAGTGGATGGCCAGCCAGAGCGAAGCGCTCAAGCTCACCATGTCGGCCGGGGGCTTCGGGGCGGTGCACGGCGGGGGCCCCCCGCCACCGCCGCCGCCGCCCCTCGGGCCTCACTCCAACCGGACCACGCCGCCCGAGTCCGCCCCGCAGAACGGACAGTCCCCCATGGCCGCGCTCATGTCGGTGGCCGACACGCTGGGCAATGCCCACTCGCCCAAGGACGGCAGCTCGGTGCACTCCACCACGTCCACCCGCAGGAACAGCAGCAGCCCCGTGTCGCCGGCCTCGGTGCCCGGCCAGCGCCGCCTGGCCTCCCGCAACGGGGACATGAACCTGCAAGTGGCCCCTCCTCCCCCCAGCGCCCATCCCGCCATGGACCAAGTGCACCCCCAAAACATTCCGGACTCCCCCATGGCCAACAGCGGGCCCCTGTGCTGCACCATTTGCCACGAACGCTTGGAGGACACCCACTTTGTTCAGTGCCCCTCTGTGCCCAGCCACAAGTTCTGCTTCCCTTGTTCCAGAGAGAGCATCAAGGCCCAAGGGGCGACTGGCGAAGTCTACTGCCCCAGTGGAGAGAAATGTCCCCTAGTCGGTTCCAATGTGCCTTGGGCATTTATGCAGGGCGAGATCGCGACCATTTTAGCTGGGGACGTTAAAGTGAAAAAGGAGAGAGACCCTTGAGTAGGAAATCCAATCCCTTCAGACTCCTGAAGATGTAGAATTGTGAATATAACAAACTGCAAAAGTTAGTCTTATGTATAGACATTATTTTCGTCGTATGTTTCTATATTTTGAAACAAAGGTATGTACTCTTCTTCATTTGAAGGATAGAGCTGGTTTTTGTTAAACAGAATATAATATTGTTTGGTTACTACATAATACCTGTTCTCATTTCTTTGGCAGTGTGTTGGCTAGGTACAAAGTTAATAGCCCTTAGCGATTACCTGCTGCTGGTGTGTATTTTTGTAAATGTATGCACTTCTCTGAAAGAAGAAGAAAAACACAAAAGACAAAAAAAATTTTTTTTTTTTGCCAAGGCCAGTGTTGATGCCTAAAAAATTGCTACAAAAATGGTGACAGCTTATGTTTTACAAGCCCTGAGTGTTAGTCTTTCACTTTATTTTTTTCGTTTTTGTTTTTTGTTTGCAAAACGGTGGGGTGGCTCTGGGGGGAGGGTGTTTTTTGTTGCAAGTTTGTAAGGAAAATGTTTCAGTTTGTTTCTATTGATCTGAACGTTTTTAATCTTCATGTGTTTTTTGTTTTTGCTTTTATTGATGCACGGATGCTTTTGAACAGTAGAGCAAAATGCTGTACATGAAAAACATGCTCTGTTTGTCCTTTATACATTTCTGTAGTTAACAGAACACTGTAATGTGCCTTGGAGCTTAGTAAATTGTAATAAATTCAATTGATATTAATACTTCTCGAGTAGCAAGTTTTATTTTTCTCAGAGCTTAGGCAGCATGCGCAAGCCATGTTGTCTTTTTAAAAGTCTCCATTATACCGAGAGCCTGCAGCTCGTTGCGATAATTGTGGCACTTGTATGCACATTTTCACATATATGTAGTAAGATGATGATGTTGATAGTGTTATCAAACTTATCTAAATCTTGGCACTGTGCCTATTTACATTTCACCTTTAATGTTGCAGTAACAGTTGCTGACTAAGCATTTTCTATTTACTGTTTCTGCATCTCATTTCCTCCTCCCTTCTCTCCCCCCCTCTAGCTCTCCAGCTGCAAACAGTGTTTGCAATACAGGATGCATCCATTGCCTGCGCAATTTAATAAGGCTTGAGATTTGAACCGAAACCCTCTTTCACAAAAAAACCCCAAAAAACAACACCCCAGCATCACGTGGTTAATAATTTTAGTTGATTTTAAGAGTGGTCGTCAAAGCTCGGCGTTAGCCGTAGACTCTTGGTAAGGCAGGACTGTAGCTGAGCACAGCTTCTACAGTTGGTGTTGCGGCTGGTGGGTAGCTACCGCATTTAGGCAATGGCTTTTCATAACTGAGTTGGTGAACAGTTCAGGGGCTGTGTTGTGTTTTCAGGTGAGGAAGCTTCCTTAAAGCACTTGAAGTCAAATGCTTTCCTCTTGGCAACGATCGTTTGTGGTTCCTTGTATAATTAACTATTTTATGTGACATTGGCATTTTCTGGAGATTGAGGAGCAGTGCAATACCTGTTAGGTGATCGACACGCAAAGTAAATACACAGGCCTCACACTAGCTAGAAAATGCAAACAAACCTAATATGAACTTTGTCCTTTCCAGTGAGGCAAATGGAGAAAAGAGAGAAAACCCGAAACAAAACAGCAGCACTGCAGAAACCCTTTGCAGTTTGACCAGCAGAACACAGAGCTGTTCCAAATGCAACAGTGTCAGAGGTTATGAGCTCTGAGTTTTATTGAGTATTGAGGATCCCCATCCCCCCAAACCCCATAATTGTATAAAGAGGTACTTTTTAAAAGTCTGGATGGCATTTGGTATCTGCTTGCTCTTAAGACATTTTTCATTTGTATTCCTGGTGGGAAGGATGGTAGAAGCCTTGAGACTATATGCTTAGTGTTGCATATGGATCTTTGCTCTCTTGTGTAGGTACATATGCCGGCTACTTTGTGTGTGTTTGGGGGGGTATGTTTTGGGATTCAGTCTTTGGCATCAGTATGTCTGTGATTTCAGACAATGACTTCGTTTGTATGTTTTATTTTTTTTTATCTGCCAAGTGATATATTGGTGCTTAAAAATCTCAGAACATAGTGTTCTTATGTAATGAATTGGAGAGGATAATACAGAAAAATAATTTTTTGAGTTAATTATTAGATACAACCTATAGATTTTGAATTAATTATTGAATACAACCTATAAATTTTTTAGAGTATAGATTTGTACTGATCCTATTTTCAATTATTTCTAAGCATGCAGTTCCCACACAGCAGTTTATTTCTAAATCATGAGATAGGGGGATGAACATCGTGAGCTCATGACTGGCAGAGAAAAAAATTGTACACATGGATGAAATTCGAGTTTAACCCTGATGAGGAGAGAAGTAATATTCATGTGTGAATTGTGCAGCTGCCATTAAGAGAGAAAAACTACTGGCTATTCAACATTTAATTATGTCACACAAGCGTGAATACCCTGATTTATATAAACAGAGCCACTCCTGTAATCTTCAAATCAGTCATCAGTAGTTGGAGTTAGAAAGAGCCCCGTTTCGTGGATTTCTTTAATTGCAGAGCATTCTTGAAAAGCTCTTACCAGTCAGAATTTTGGAAGCATAAACCCACTTATGAGACTCATCAGTTTGATTTTTAGCAGGCAAAGGAAAGGTAAGGGGCAGTAAACATAGGTGGAAAATAAGCTTAAAGTGAATTGTAATACTGCAGTTAATTAAAGTTAACCGTGGCTACGGGGCATTTGTTGTATGGAGGTTTTTTGTAACCATGTGACCTTTTCTTTTACTCTGGCTCATTAAGCAGCCGGTCTGGGCATATTAGCCAGCATTTCTTTGAACCCACTCCATAGGTTTTTCTCTTTCTGAAGATGTCCACAGCTGACAAACAAACTGTAACCTTTTTTTCGAGGAGGAGGAAAAGGGAGCTGCTGAGCGAGTCTCATGTACAGAGATTCAGCTGATATTCTGTATTTTACCGTAATGCTCCCCTCCTCCGTATTTGCCAGTTATTTAAGGTAAAGCCCAATGTGTGCTTGAATAAATCATGTAAATGAATTTATTTGTCCAGGTGGTCATTTGTTGTGTTCTCATTCCTTCTTGTAATGGGCAAGTATTTAAATAGTTTATTTTCCCAAAGAGGGTTGTTGGTTTTTTGGTTGTTTTTTGGGTTGTTTTTTTTTTTTCCAGTTAGATTATTCTCGACATTTCTTTTAATAGCCTTGTAGCCTATTTTCTAAGAAATGGGTTAGAACATGTGTGTCACTGGATGTTTGTTTTTCAAGCGTTGGCAGCTCTGTGTGAGTTGGAGATGGGAGTGTTTGTGCAGTGAAGAGATGCTATGTCCGTTTGGGGGAAATACTACACAGTTCCATCAGGAGCTCAAGTTCAGCAATGTAACTGGTGTCATTTAGTACAAACCTTGTTATCTTTTTTATTTGCTTAGCAATGTTGTGCATATGAGCATGCTCCCCCCCCCCCCTTTAACATTTGAGCTCCAAACTAGTCAGGACTAACATTGTTTTGAAACTGCAATCTCTTCAAATAGGCTGTCTGCCAGCACAGCTTTCCAGAGCTGCAGCAGTCACTGGAAAAAGGGTTGTCTTTGCTTCTTTGCGCATCTTGCAAGCTGAGTTTTTCTTCCCCTCAAGGGAAAGGGCTTTGTCTCCTCAGAGCTCTCAGGTTCCCAGCTTACTATGCAGTAGTTGCTTTGCAGCTTCCCTCTTCCCTAGGTCTTGCCATTTTCTTTTTTTTTTTTATGGTATGCAGCCATTCTCCATTCATAGTAGGATGGTTTGTGTTGTGCATTAGCAGCCTCTTTCTCTGCCAAAGTGACACATCCTGTAGATTTGCAGCAGAGTACTGAACTGTCACTGTAATGCTGACTCTTGTAAGGCTATTCTTGAAGCAGAACAGCTTCCCCCTTGGCGTTCAGCCATCAGAATCCATTACAGCATGCATTTTCTACCCAAAACATAGCTCTGTACCTACATAGTTGTCCTTACAACCATCGCCTGGAAGAAACAGAGGGCATAGTTACACCCTCCTGTATAGAAATAGACACTGCTGGGTTTATTTTCAAAGTGTCTGAAAACCGTGTACTGAGCTTTTGTTGTTTCAGCTCCTGCCTTAAAATCTGTAATGCAGACTGGGAAGGGGAATGCCTCTGCCGATGGGGTGATGTAAAAAGAACTGCAGACAAGGTCTTTTCCCTAGTGTATGTCTTAAGAGAAGAATTAGGTGTGCATGCACTGAGTGAGGCTACTACTGGGCTTCTCTGACGAGCCAGCCAAACATCTCCCTCTCCACGTGTTTGCCACAGGGCAGCCCAGCCCCACGCTGCCAGCCCTGACTGGGAGGCTCTGCGGGAACCCAGCTCTTCTCCCTGGGAACGGGCTCACCTACCTCTGTGAGAAGAAACACGGGAGATTACGTGTCATTTCAAGTTACTGACAGCAAACCCACTCTCTTTCAGCCATTCAGCAAACTGTAGAGTGAAAAGCAGAAGGGAGCAGTTAGACATGTGAATGGGAGGGGGAGGATACTCGTCACCGGTCTGTCCGGCCAGTACGGTCTCTGACTGGTTGGACTGGCTGAGCTACTTGGGGCTAGGTAGGTTCAAGATTGCACAGTCTGACTACTGTGCTTGGCTCGATGAGATGAACCGTGCTGGTATCAATGTGCATTGCTGACAGTGGCTGCACCTACCCTCAAGTGTCCTTCTCCCCCCACCCCCCCTTGACACACGGGCCTGCTTGCTGCTGGGCTGAGATGGCATTCCCCTCGCTGCTGTGTGCCTTGCCTTCCCGATGCGCCCTTGTAAGGTTATTTGGAGGCGGTGGGAGCAGGGGTGGAGGTGAGGAAGGTCAAGCTTCTTAGGTTTCAGCTGATTTGGCATCCGCTCACAGCCCTCCCCCCGTAGCCCTGCACGGCCATATGCACTCGCTGCTGCTTTTATGACCCTTTGCAAAGAAACCTCAAAGATGTGAGCTGCTGTCGAACAGCAACTTATTTTCAGGAAAACACCCCCTTCCCACACCGATCAGCTTTAACAGCGAGAAGACTGTTTTTTCCTTGTCCCCAAAGACAGCTATAATGGGGAGCTGCCGCTTTCTCTCTGGCTGGCATGGCTCTCCCAGCAGTACCGCGTGTGCCAGGGAAACCGGCTCCCCTGAGCCTGCTTCACGGGGGTCTTTTCCTCTACTTTTTGGCCGGCGTGAAGGCCCTTTGCTTTGTTCAGTGCTCTGTGAGTGGAGGCAGAGCCTGGCAACCCCGCCGAAGCATGGAACGGCTTGTCATGGCTGTGGCATGGCAGCTCAGGCAGGGACTGGGAGGCAGCAAACCGAACCGAACCGAACTGAACCGAACCAGGCTGGGCCGGGCCGGGCCGGGGAGGGGGCACCGGGCCGCCATGGCATTGTAATTGTCGCTGGCCTGGGCCCGGCCTAGACGGCCATGTGATCGCCCGCCTGCCTGCCTCTGCGCAGGGGATGGGAATGGGGACATGAAACATGTCTGTGCAGCTTCAAGGAGCCGAGCAGAATTCCCCACTGTCATCATCCTCCTCCCCTCCCTCCCTGCAGGCTGCCAGAGGGGAGGGCTGATTACGGCTCCCGCTATTGTTCAAGTAACCTACAAATGGATTTGCATGGAGGCAGGTTGGGAGGGGCAGAGGGGTGGGATTTATTAGCAGCAGCTAAATTCGTCGGGATTACTATTAGGCTGAGAGCTTCTCAATGGGAATGATCCCTGGGTGAGCGGTGGGGTGGAGGGGAGGGACTGGAAAGCTCCTTTTCTGCAAATAGGTGAAGGGGTGGCTGGCTCCAGCCGAGGAGGGGAGGCAGGCAGGGTGCAGCTGGCTGGGGACGGCGCTTCACCTCGGTTTAAACTGTAACCCTCTATTCCGAGCACGCAGCTCCTGGCAGCGCCACTCATACCAAAGCCTTGACTCAGGGTTATCTGCATGCTGGGTAATAAGCAGCGTCACCAGAGGAATGTGCAGAGAAAGCAGCCATGCTGCTGCAAGCCTCCGCTCGCTCCTCAGGCAAACCACTGATTTAGCAGCCTGCTTCTGCCTCTGGGCTGCAGAAGACTGGCTAGGGGTTGGGGGCTTCTCCAGAGGAGAGCAGCCCCAAGTCTGTTTTGAAGCTGAAACAGCATTTTGCCCTTCTGTAAGTGCTTTTTATGCAAATCTGTCTGGGACGTTGCTAACCATAATTGAGGACTGCGCCCAGGAAAGGGTGAAGTTACTCCTCAAGTCACTGCGTTAGTTTATCCGTTTTCCAGATGGGTAATCTGAAGTGTTTTAGCCAAGGTCACACGGCAAATGCCTATCAGAATGAGGGAGACTGTGGCGTTTGGTTACTGCCCCAACTGCTGGTCTCCCTTCCTCTGGGACAAAAGCATGTTGTTGTAACAACCACGTACAGCTGAACTCAAAAGCACTTGTATGACACAGGTGTTTGGGAGCAACAATGTTCAGTGCCAGGCCATTTGCCTGTAGCCCTGGTCCTTCGCTCAGGTAGCTCCAAGGCTGGAGGCTGTTGCTGTTCTTGCTGATGCAACATACTGAGGGCTGGGGTGAAGGAGAGTGCATACCTGTGTGTCAGAGGTAGGAGCTCCCCTGTGGCTGTGATGGAAAGCATAGCACATCCAAATCAAAGACAGGAGGGGGTTGCTTTGAATTGGTGTATTCCGGACCTATCTGAGGCAATCTTAGTCTTCACTACACACATCACGCCCAGGTTTTCATTTGAACGTGTCCAGGCTGGCACACAGTTGGGGTAAGGAAGACGCACTTTTGTAGGTTTGATACGTGTCGGAGCTAGGGGCAGAACTAGGGAGGGAGTGGGAAGCCTGAATATCTGGTGTGCTACTGAAAAATATAGGCCACTGACTTGAAGATGTTGCAGGCTTATTTGATCTAGCTTGATATGCTAGACATTTTCTCTTAGAACTCTCTTCCTCAGTGTCTGTAAATTATTTCTGTAAAATAAAAAGAGAAGGTACAAAACATCTGGGATTAAAACAACTGAAAGAGCTCTTGTCTTCCTGCAGCAGTAAATTTTGGAATATTTTTTATTACTTGCTCAGTGTTGTTGATGTGCTTGACTCCCTGTTACATGTAAAGATAATTCCTCCCTGAAGAACTCAGACTGCATTGATAAGAAAGGCCAGTTGGTGCATCTATTTTATTCCACCTCCTTCAGTGAAAGATTATGCCATGTATCTTATCAAAAGGATGCAGCCTTTCCAGAGCTGTACCTTAGTAAGTATATATACTCATTTTTGGCAAACATTTGCTGTGGTTTTGAGTGGTTCTCCCCCAGCCCTTCCCCCGCAGTCGGCTCTTCTGTTCATCCAACTGTACTCATTCAGCTGTGCTCATTGCATCATTTCTGCTGGAGGGGAGGCAGCAAGAGGTGCAGCCATCAGGGATAGGATCAGTTGTGTGATCTGTGGACATCTAGTTACGTTGTGCTAACAAGGACCTGCAGCCTAAGATAGATTCATTAGTCAGCATCCTTGATAGGATGTCTAGTGGCTTGTGCGACAGTTAAATACCAGGAAATGATGCAGAAATTCTCATGCTTTTGTGTACCTGTCTTTCCCCATGCTAGAAGAGACGACAGTATTTCTTGAGAACTGCACTGCACATGCTTAATACCAAGAGCAGCTCCTTTCAGCTTTTTGCATGATTAGTTGCAGCACTCTGCCTAGATTTTCCTTGTTCTGATGGCTGGATTTTTACAGTAGTGTGTTGTACATATTTTGCAAGTTACTGCTTGAAACTTCCTCCTCGCAGAAGGTTCTGTCATTTGAAGGAACCCCACCCTGCTCTCCCTTGAAGATGTGCAATCCCAGGCTGTGTTTGAGCATGCCTGGGGAGGCAGGTGCAGCCTGTCTGGATCCTCAACATTACCTACAAATAAACACTGTTTAAACAAATTGGACTAATAAGAACATTCAAGATTTCAAGTAATAATCAGGACAGGTTTTGCTCTGTATTCTTCATTCTGTGCTTTTCCCATCCCCTCTCCCTCTGAGTTATAATCCATAATATATGACATGATCACGTTGCTATGGAAATTAATTACAACATAACTCTATAGAACTGTATAACAATAACAGTTGTTAATAGCACTTTGTTGAAAACAACATCAGGTAAAAGTGCCTTAACACCCCACACACACATTTCCTCCTGCTGTTGCAAATAAGGAGTTACATAAAATTAAAGTTTTGTTTTCTAATATTTTAAGGAAAAAAATCCTTCCAACACTGAACCTGTAAATACAGTTGTGTCCTTCCTCATTTGCCCAGCACTTCTGTAGCCATCAGGTCTGTCCTCCAGCCCAGAAAAGATGGTAAGTGCTTAAAGCCAGTACAAGTTCTTCAAACCTTAGAACCAAGGGACCAGACCAGACTAAGGTTATTTCTCTGCTCAAAGCAGGCCCTTTGTGCTCATATGTCAGTCCAAGCCTGTGGGAACTGTAGATTGCCGCCTGCTCCACACAGTTTCCTTCTCAGACGAGCTCTTTGTAGAGTCACCTGATTCCTTCCCAGCACTGTGAGCATTTAAGGGATCAGTCCTTAGCAGCACACACACGATTACCCTCGGGGTCTTGTCCAAGCTAGTTCTATGGTTTGATGAGGACCTATCTTGTTACCACACAGACTTCTCAATGATGTTCCATTTCAGGGTTGTCAAGTCTGCATACTGATACACCAGCTTTCCTTGACACTTAAAGATGTCTGGGCCAGGGCAGTGCTTTTTACTAAGCTTCTTAAGCCTTTTTGGCTGTTGTTCCCTAAGGAAGCCTGGCAAGGTAGTCACCAGACTTGTCTTGATTTTTCATTTGGGCAACAGTGAAGTTCCCACACAATTTGAGACCATCTGATCTCAATTCAACATTTTACCCCTCACTCGCTACTCAAGACTTTCTCTGGCTGCCTGATGCAGGAAGATGCTGTGGTGAACAGAGACCTCTGCTCATGGCTCAAATGGTACATGACACATACCTATATATGCTGGGCATGTATCTACATATGCCTCAGTGAACAATCCCTTCACATGCACAAGTTTGCATGTCAGCTGCGTATTGCTGGCGTTTCCCTGCTCTGAGCAGGACCTTCTGTAAGCTGATGTAGGACTAATAATTCTTTTCGGCAAGCTACAAGTCTTCCTTGCCTTTTGTGGCAGAATGCTGTAGTCTGTCACATGAATTTGTTCCCTCCACCTCTATTTCCTCCATCATGTTACTTGCAGAGGGCTGCCCAGAGTGGCAATCAGTTTAAGCTCTAGCTGCAGACCCTGCGGATGTCATTCCAAGGCTACCGTTCTCATCTCTGAACATACAGGTAGTGATGTTCCCTGGCTGTTTGATTGCTATAAATGAGCACATTCCCCATGAATGTAATGCAGCCCAGATGCAATGACAATATTGCCTCTGGAGCCAGTCTCAGCCTGGCCAGAACAAGAGCCAAATAGCTCAACACTCTCTATGCTGCATGGCCCCCTCTTACTGGGGAGGTGTTCTGTAGCTACTCTTTTAACCCTCTACACCAGCAGCACTAGGCGTTCAGGGATGCAGATGGGCATTTGAGTGTAATGTTTCAGCTCCATCAGCACAGAGCTAAGCTGGCCCAAACTACCTTCTGCCAGTCCAGCGGTACTCCCCAGACCCCATGTCAGCATACATTGCAGCAATCTCTCCTGCTGAGGTGCAAGCTGCAGTTCCTGTTACTTTTATTGACTCTGCAGGAGGAGTGCCTGGTCTGCTTCTGGTTTTTCAGCAGTAGATAAACAACATTTCTATCTTTCCCCTTAAAACAGAAGAATTCACTGAGATATATCTGCCTATTGGTTTTGCCAGTATCTTTTATGTAGCTGCTCTAGTTTTCTCTTAGTGATACAGTCCATTTGCCTGTGAACGTGCTTCACGGTACACAAGCTTCTGGTTTACTTTCCCCAAGGATTATTCTGTCTCAGGGTCCCAAGTCCGTTCAGTCAGCAGTTTGTCCCTCTTTAAGCATAGCTAGAGGGGCCTGTTTCCCACAGCAAGGCAAACCACCCGAACTCATGCATTTAATTTGCTCCCTCTACTAAGTCCTTTCTGTAATTCCTCTGGCTCCTTCCCTGCTGGGTCCCATAACCTTGCATAGCTGGTTTGCTCCAGGTCCATGGGTCCTTAGAGAGGCAGGTTACACTTAGCAGTTTCTTTGAAAATACATCAAGGAAGCTTTGTATGTGGTATAAGCACAGCATCTCCAACAAAATGCTTTTTTTCCCCCTTGGGAATTTGTGAGGTTAAACTAGATATGTGTGACAAACATGAACAAAGAAAGGCTCTGAGTCCTTTCTAAGTATCATTGTTTATTTGGAAGTGTGATAGATGTTAGGATTAGAATGATGTACACCTTACTTGGGACGGAAGAACTACTGTTGTTCTTTACCTCCATAGCTAGAAATACATATCGTTTGCAGATACACTTACATTTTTGGCCTGCATGGCTTTCCAGTGCCTCTTACAAATTCTTGAGCTCACAAAGGTGGTGCTGACTTGCTACTGTATTTATTTCCTTATAGAAATGAAATTGCTGAGTGTGGGAAGGGATGGTTGCTGTCAGGAAAGATCAAGAAATGGAAATGTACCTCTTTTGGGACATGTGTCAAGGAGATCTGGAGACCCTTAGCCTGAAATAGAAGATGAAGTAAGAACAAGTGCCAGAGGCAAAGGCAAGAAAGGAAAACTAGACAAGCTCTATCCCTCAGCAGGCGGGGATGAAAAAGAGAGGGAGACACACAGAGTTTTCTGGTTTTAAATGCTTGGGAGATGCTCTGAAGCTATTGTGATGGACAGACAAATAAGAGCCAAATGGTTGCATAGTTATGAGCAGCAAAACTTTGCAGAGCAGCAAAGGCACTGGAAAGAAATTAAATAAGATAGTTGACCAATAGGTTGTGAGGTCAAGAGTCCCTCATTACCACTTTGTCCATGAATAAGAAACAGTGAGACGTTCCTGAAATAAGAGGCAACAGATAATCAACAGCAAGGCTGTCACAGGATGACAGCTCTTAAATGTGGATCTTGTCAAATATCTTGATGGTCTTTATTATTATTTTCTTCTATCAGCCTGTCGTGGTTTAACCCTAGCCGGCAACTAGGACAACACAGCCGCTCTCTCACTTCTCCCCCCTCCTGCCCCCCCCGCCCTTGCCCCCAGTAGGGTAGGGAGAAGATTGAGAAAAGAAGGGGAAAAAACCAAAACTTGTGGGTTAGATAAAGACAGTTTAATAGAACAGTAATGGAAGAGGATGATGATGCTGATGAAGGTGATGATGATGATTATGATGATGATAATAATAATAATAATGGTAAAAGAATATACAAAATAAAGTGATACAACACAAGTCGCTCTCACTACCCGATGATCGGTTGCCCAGCCTGTCCCAAGCAGTGATCGTGGACTCCTGCCCCCTGGCCAGCCCCCAGTTATATACTGAGCATGACGTCTATGGTATGGAAGATTCCTTTGGCCAGCTTGTCCTG
Source organism: Burhinus oedicnemus (assembly GCA_008921705.1). NCBI lineage: Eukaryota > Metazoa > Chordata > Aves > Charadriiformes > Burhinidae > Burhinus > Burhinus oedicnemus. The sequence continues at coordinate 175,016 of VFFE01005626.1, forward strand.
TCTGTGCTCCCTCTCAGCTTCTATGGGAAGCTGAAAAAGTCCTTGACTAATGTAAACATCACTTAGCAACAACTAAACCAATATGTATTATCAGCATTATTTTCAGACTAAATCTGAAACACAGCAGCTACTAGAAGGAAAATTAACTCTATCCCAGCTGAAACCAGGACACAGCCAAAGATGTGCAACATAGTTTTCAGAAGACAAAGACATGGTCTTTTCAGAAATGCTTACAATTTAAATACTAAAGGAGAAAGAACAAGAGGGGGTGTTGAAAAGTTTGAAAGTGCTGTTTGAGCATAAAAAAATCAAACCAGTAGGACCTGGCACACTGGTGATAGGTGAATGAGCCAGATAGTAGCAGGTGAAATTTACGGCACATGCAGTTGCGTACACCGTGAGGAAACCATTTTCCTCAGCATTTTGCCTAGTTTTAAAATTAAAGGTACCAGAATAAGGCTTGATTGCCACTGGATAACTTACTGGAAGCTCACCTCTGTAAAATGGGCATCTTTGATCAGAAAGCAAATGCCAGGATGCATGAGGAATGAAATGCTGAATATTATGTGGAGCTTTGTACCGCCGTTACAGGAACCAAAGATCTGCCCTTACCTGAAAGAGTATTGGTGACCCCATCTTAAAATGATAATGAGCTGCTTAAAGGGGTTTGGAGATAAGCCCATGGGAACAGTTAGAGACATGCAAAAATGTCTCCGCAGCACAGCAGAAGTGCAGTTATTGTTTATTTATTCTACAACTAAAGCCCCTTAGTATGCATAAGACTTTGTAGACAAATAGGACAGGTCTGTGCCTGAGGAATTTGCCTTTTGAGCAAGACAGAGCACAGCAAAGGGAAGCAAACCAAAAGAAGTGTGTTGGTACATGTGCAGAGCAGTGAGGCAGTGGGAGGCAGAGACAGCCACCGGAGAGGAGAGGTCAGGGTCAAGGATGTCACCAGAGTCCTCCCAGGGTATGCACTTACCTGTAAGGCAGGCCCCTCTGGTGTTACTGTGCCAAGGGAAAACTTTGTGTTTCATTATCTATGAGGTGTGACCTGTCTGCTTACAACTGCAGTCCTGTAGGAAATATCCTCCAGACTCCACAGACTCTGTTTTCACTGGCTTCTTTTTCTACGTATGCAGCTGCTCTTACAGCAGCTTCATATTTGTATGCACGGAAAAGCAGCTGGATTGCACAAACAGCAAAAAAAATTCAATGAATATTTGAATTCAAAAGCAAATTTCGGGGGCATCTGTGTTGCGATGCTTTAATATTCATGCACTCAAGATTTATTTGTGCAAATGAATTTTAAGTCAAATTCTAAATGTGAAAAAGGTGGAATTGCACATTTTATTATAAAATTCATGGCAAGTTACCAAACATGGTACAAAATCGGTATCATTTGATATATGCAATTAGCCAGCACATCAGTAGACCTAGAAATGTTCATCAAACAAACTAATCATTTTGAGTGATGAAAATCTTGAGTATTTCCTAATCCAGTTGCAGCTAATTTCAGAACAGAAGAAAATAATATTAATAGAATATGTTTTTGTTATATATTACTTGCTTGGTTCTAGCATTATGTATGCAAATCAGGTAATTTTGTACCTAATTGCCCGATTTGCATGCATAAATACAGGTTGCACATGTGCAAATTATTTCATTCAAATTTAGTATATGCCTAATATGTAGAGTGGCTGAAAACTTGAATCTGTGTATCATCTGGCTCACTCAGAATTTTCACTTAAGGAAAACACAAAATTTGTCACTAGTTTTGGAGGTCAGATGAAGTAGGTGGGCTTCTTTGGATGATTTTGCAGGGGCAGTAACCCTGGAACTGTGTATTTTTCTAGAGAAATGAGCAATATGTGAATGCCCAGAGAGATAAGTAAATAAAAGGGATCCTGTTGCTTTAAATGCCATAAGAAAATCACAGAAAAACGTGATACTTGCCAAGTGGAAAAAGACAGAATCACTCAGAAAGAAATGTGACCTAAGATGGAACGTGTAAAAATACTAAAATCTGCATTAAAAATTCTTTCAGGTAATTTCATGGCTATGAAAGGAATTGGACTGACAGTTCTTGTGAATGAAGTTTTGTGACCTTAGGAGAAGGAAACCACGGGCAAGGGATAGAAAAGCTTCATTTGTTCTGCCATGTCATGTGTTTCACCTCTGATCTGGAAGAGAAGGAAGATCTGGACCTGAAAGATTAGCAGAAAAAGAAAAAACCAGGCTCAATAGCCTGTTTCGTTATGGGTCTCTATGAGGAGCTCCCAGTACTGGGATCAGATGCATTGTCACCAGCAGTTTTCGTGACGATGTGGAAGGGCAGGAAGTGTCCTGAGGAAGGGAACTAAAACTACCAATAGCATTTTTTACTGTGGTATCAGCTGTAGTCTAATAAACAGTGGTAGGCTCTTTTCTCCCTATTACTCAGAACTCCTCTGCAAGCTTTATTTGCATACACATGGATGACAAATACTACTAAAATAAGCATGTAGAAAAATTAGAAGCAATTTGGAGGCACATATGGACTCACAGTTCCAAATTCTCATTCACACTAGTATGAAGTGCAAGCAGGGTCAAAACAGGTATGGTATATGCTCCTTCCAAGGTCCCTTCACACTGGCAAGAACTGTAAAGAGTTATGGGTGTAAATTAGAATTTGGCACAAAATACCTTTATGTCCATCTAAGGGCAGGTTTGTCAGAGTCCTGCTGACATGAGTATGATATCAGATGATTTCTGACCAGCATAGCTTTGCTAGTAAGAATTTCTAGTGTCGATGTGTTTATAGTGGCAAACCCATGCCTTTCTTGGAATAGATTATTTTACTTGAGAAGGAGAGACAAGCTGGAGTAAATTTTACTTTCTGTAGGAAGATACAGCAGCAGGCGGGGAGGGGAAGGTAAGGAGGGTTGCAAAGCATGGTGTGACTGGAAGCCTGTGCTCTTCGTGGGGGGTCATGGGAGAGCTGGGGCCACAGCTCCTTTAGTCTCCTCACCTAGCGAGCCTGCTCCTGATACTACAGAAGCATGGCTCACCTGTATAAACTCCAACTACATTTGTAGTGCTTTCCCAGGTTACCTTCCCCAGAGAAGCGCTCCCTAATGCAGACTTGACTTTGAGCTCCTCTTTTTTTGCTCCCAGGCGTACAAAATGGTTTTGATGTAAATGAGAATCAAACTCACCTTTTTCCTCCTATTCTGTCACTGGGAGAGAGAGCACTGCTTGACTAACAGAGTGTCTTGCCTCTTTGTTTGTGTGCTAACCTCATCAGAGTAGCACATGCGGAGCTCTGTACAAAATAAATAAACCCAGACCCTGGGCTGTATTCCCAGCTCACTCTCTGAGTGTTTAGCTAAAGCACAACTTCTGTTAGATTGGAGAGGTGCTCTGTTATTTGACTAAATACTGTTATTTCTACTTACTCTCATTCCATCATAGAGTAAAAAGACACTTTCTATTTTCCAATTTTTCAGTAGGAGTGAAAAGTATCGCCTGATAGTCTTGGAGATTGAAGGTTTCTTGTTTTTCACAGAATGTATATAGCTTGGGTAATATTAACTTCCTCCTATCAACAGCTTCCTTTTCCTCCCCAGTTTAGTGTTCAGGATTGATTCCATTCTTGATCTCTTTCCTCAGCCTTTTATTTTGGGTGTTTTCTGCAATTGAGGCAATTACTGCCTGTTGCAATGCAGGGTTTTGTGGTGGGCAGCAGTTCAGTGAAACTGAACTGAAACTGCAAGTCCATCTCAGCAGTGCAGAGCATACAGAACAGGCACTGTATTTCAGTGGCCACCAGCCCAGGCAGAATTCAGATCTGAGGGAAGGAGAGAGTTGGCTTCTCACATACCTGGTTACCTGAACGGTTGCTTTCCACAAAGCAAGGTCCCCATGAAGGCGGTGACACCGAAACTGTACTAGGACAGGACAAACTCGTACCAGAATCCCAGAAGGGGAAAAGCATTTGCATTGTTCATCTTTTTGTTGTTGCCTTGGAGATTACTTTAGTTTCTTGACTCAGATCTTATGTTGGTTCATAATACATTTTTGCAGAGAGATACAGCTTTCTCCCGGTTGCCTTTCCCCCCCCTTTTTGTAATCCCTGGTTGGCAGCTAAAGCGGTCTAACATTTCTGTATAACTTGTAAGAGAAATGATTGCCAAGGAAAGAATTGTTTCTTGAGTACATCCCTCCCCTTGGGTTAAATATAGGTTGCAGCATCCCAGTATAATGAAAAGATTGGAAAGCATTTACGTGCTAGTGTAGTTTCTGCTTTGTAGTAACAGAGTAAAACATTCACAATTGTGAAAATCATACCTGCAAAGACAAGTTTAGTCAGCCTCCGCCTTACTGTATTCAGTCCATGCACTAAAATATTTCCCATTTAAACCAAATCCTCTAGCCTTTGTGTTTTGTTGCCTTGTGATGTGCTGTTGGCTACGGCATACTGGTTTATTATCTTACCATGTGCACTGCGGTACTCACATTGGGTTTGTACTGCAGGATTGCACAGGGTGCTGGATGGACCAGGAGTGTCCAATCCTTTTGATTATAAAATATGAAAGCAAATCTGAAGAGGTTTTACCACTATGTAAAAGTAGATCTCTATTGTATCGTTGTCGCCAAAGAGACTCAATTTAGAACACATTTGCAGTTGCCATAAACTCTTTGCTTTGTAACCTGAAATCATCTGTATCGCTAGTATGAAAATCTTTACATTCAAAAAGTGCTTAAAATTCAAACTGTAAAAGAAAGCCTGAGAAACATTTAGCCTTTCTAAGTCAAACACAATCTCCATATCTTTTCTACATATGCACATGTATGCACATGCATTCCCAATCTTGCATATACATTCACAAGCTCACACATTCACAGGCTCGCACACACATTCACAGGCGCTCTCACACAGAGACTGTGTTCTGCAGTATAGCTGGTACACAGGGTATTTTTGAAGACAGAACAAGATGACTGTAAATTGACACTTCCACCCACTAATGAAAAAAAGCCAAGAAAACCTCAGTAGAGAATGAGTTTTATAATTAATGCTGAACAATTTTCATTGACAAAGCAAAAAGAAGCAAGTGGATGGCTGATTTAAATGTTGAATGATTAATGCACAGAGAGGCGGCTGAGGAAAAAGACAAATTCAGGAGCAACTATGGAAATTTATGTATGAGAGAGTCAGCACCATATTCTGATCTCAGTTACACAGTTGTAAATCTGTTATCTTAATGGAAGTATTCAGCTTGTATATTTGCATAGCATAAGTGAAAATAGAATTTAACCCAGAATGCGTTTGCAATTGTGTATTTGCGTGACTGAAAGGGAAGAGATGTGTATGTTTGCATGTGATAAACTGCAAATGCATGAGACTTTTTGTATCTCTCGGTGAGAAATGTAGAGAATGAATGTGTGTGTGATTGTGTACGTGCGTGCCAGTTGTGGGGCTGTCTGACAGTGAGTGGGAGGGTGAGAACGTGTTTGTTCCTAGACTCCCTGGTTGAGTGAAAATGGCTCCTGGAAATGCCGTTTCAGATTAGAGAGCAACGGCTGGAGAGGTGGAGATTTCATTACCTTCCTCTTTGTGTGATGTTTTGGAGCTGGTAATGTAAAAGCAGAGCTATAAATAATCCAGTCACAGCTGTGGTGTCCTCGAGATTTATAGTGCCTGCTAATGCCAGAATCTTTGGGGTGTTTCACTATGCAAAGCAAAATGAGAAATAATCACCCCTCAAACACCAAGGCAATGCAGACCCCACCTGTCTTTTCTCATGTGCCTTCCTACCAGACGCCCAGGTTTATTCCTGAATTTGTGTGTAACGCCCGTCACCACGGATAGTGCTCTCCCTTGTCCTTGCCTTGAGGGCTGAGGCTGATCACCACCTGCCTTGGGTGTGTGTGCTGCGAGAGGAGGGTGTGGGGGTCACAGGCAGGAGTTTGCTGTGTGCAAGCTTTTGAGATGCAGGGGCTGTATTTTTAGCTGCTCCAGATTCTCTCCTAGCTGGGATATGATGCTGAGGAGTTTATTGCCGTAAGGATGTGCCTAGAATACCAGGCAGCCTCAGAAATTTACTGTGCCGCAGAGCCCTGACTCAGTGCTGCTCTGTGACTTTCCTGTGTTGCTTCCGCGTTGGAAAGAGAGAAAAAATGGTTCCTTGTGTTCCCGGCTGCTGCTGGCGCTGAAGAGACAGCTGCTGTGATTTAGTGAGAAGCCCTGTTGCAGGGAAGGACAGCAGCTCCAGATCTGGCTAAACTGTAGTTTGCTCAGTGAAGCTGCCTTCAAATTTCTTCTCAAATATTGCTCTACGTTTTTGTCTGAACAGTAGGAATAAACACACGCTGCCTTTAATTTGTGCATTTCCCAAGCATGTCTATAATGACCCTGCGAGTAGTTTTTTGCAGCTGTGCACACTAAATGCTTCCAAAATACCAGGGACATTTCACAAGTAGTTTCTCTGTGCAGCATTTCAGGGGAGGACATAGAGAGACAGCCATGGGTGGATTTCTGTACACCTGGATGCAAGGAAGGTGGACAGCCAGCACCCTTGCAACCAGAGGGGTGAGAATTTGCTAGGGATACTCCCCGTGGTGAATCCTGTAGAAAATGAAATTACATTCGTGGTTCTTCTGTCCCTCAGGTGCAGGTGCACCTGCAGTTTTGAAATGGTGGTTTCTACCTCAAAACCCACTTGAATTGTGAGACCCAGTACATTTGCAAAGTAAATTTCTATATATGAAAGATCAGCAACTGATCTCTTGACAATCTAAATCCTGAGGAGCCTAGCTTGTCCCTTACGAGTCCACTGAAACAGCATAAACGCTAGCTGAAGAAATATGATCTGTACTGTCAGATTTTGTAGAAGTGAGTATGAGATATACTGAAGAGACCTAGCAGGACACTCCCAGTCCGTCTGCTTGAGAAACACAGTAAGACCCCATGTATTCTCCTGGGGTTTGGCTGTATCACACTGCTCAAGGAGTGGGCTTTCCTCCATCACTGCCCGAAGGAGGCTGGAAATAAGGAGCTGAAGCCTGTCTGCTCTTGCTCGATTCGAGCTCTGCTCGAGGCTCCCTGCTGCCCCCTTGTCGCTGGAAATAACGCTGGAAATACGGCGGACTATTATTTTCACGTTGTGATGTGAGCTTGACTAATATCCTCACATTTGGGGGGAAATCGTAGACCTGACATAGGAATGCCTGTCTCATTGCTGTGGTATCCGGAATAATAAATACAGCAATTGCAGCTGTAATGCCTAGCGCTTGTCTGAACTGCTGCATTCTCGGAAGCGAAAACATGAATGAGGGGCAAGCTATAGAGAGGCGAGGTTTGTAGGCAGAGGCAACATCTTTTTTCAACTTTTTAGTCTTGCAAAATACAGATGAGCTTTTAGCCATACAAGCTCTCCCATGATACACTTAGTTTTCTTGTGTGCTTAGATCACCACAGCTACAATAACCTACTGCACTAGTAAATGCTAGAGAGTGAGGCTGCAGTGACAAGAGTGTTTCCTTTCCAAAGCGGCCCCGCCAAATGCCACACACACAAAGCTTGGAGCAGTTCCGTGTGGGTATGGGATCGCTTGCATTTTAATTTTGTGTTATTCATTCTTTACTTTCCTTGGGTCACTAGTGCTCAAAAGTTGTCGCCATCCACATTGTGTAAAAGAAATCTATCAGAAATCATTTTAGTGGCTCACAGCTCAGTTCCTGCTTGGTTTGGTGGTTGGTTTCTCTTCTGAAAAAAATAATCAAATTGGATTCTAAATTCCTCCTTGTTTGCAAAGGCCAGTGGCTATGAATGGGATACGGAGAATGAACTCTACTCTGTCCAGTCATGAATGGTAGCCAGGTCAGGGCTGAGCCACATTGGCAGGAGGCAGTGATGTGGGAAGCTTGCCCTGCTATTATCTGTTCTGTAGACAAGCAGTGGATTTAATTCTCAGAGGATCTCAAGCCTATAATAAAATCTCAATGGGAATAAAAAACCCTGACCCAGAAGGCGGTGGCATGTTCTACTTGTTCTCCCTAGTCATGAGTGTAAGTGTGGCTGTGCATCAAGGGAGCTGTGTGACAATTTTGTGGAGCCTGGGTAGCAGAAGAAACCCATCCCCCAGTGCTCTGCAGGAGTCTCTGCGAGGTATGTATTTATACTGCTAGTGAAAAACAGAAGGAAAAATCAGAGTGTCTCTAACACATGTAATCTGCAGAAAAAATACACATTTGCATGTCTGTTTTAAGCAAGGAATTTTTGCTGCTAGGGGAGTAGAGGTGTGCATGCTTTTTCCCTCATGTGCTGTTTTCTAGGCCCACATCCATGAACATGCATTGAAAACCTGGTATTTTTCTTGAACTGGCATCGCTGGGTGACCTCATGCACCTATTTGTCATCTCAGCAGTTTCAGCGTCAGTGTTCCTCCTCAGTTTCATTAAGAAAATATTTAGCATCCAAAGAAAGGAAGGCACCCTGTGGCCTGCTGTGCTCCCCACAGCCAGGCCAGTAAAAACAGAGCCCCAGAGTGCTTTCTGAGGGTGCAAGGGTGATTCCAGGGCACTTCTGTCCCCTTGGAAATGGGAGAAATGGGTCACATCAACAAAAAGTGACCAAACCCCAATCATGGTGTCCTTCTGCATTTAAGGGTGTTTAAAGGGAACTTTGCAAGGTGATTCACTTAAAAATAAAAATCCTGATTTTTTATAAATCACTGCTTTTAGAGGATTCTGGGAGGCTGAGGTGAAAATCTGCTTTTCCTTTGGTTTTGGGGTTTGTGGGTTTTTCCCCTACAAGTCTCTTTTTAATCACACGTGCACAAGCTTGTTATTGGAAAAGCTGCTGGGGACTCATGAACCTTTTAGCACTAATGTTGTATGTGCCTGTTTTTTTGTAAAGGAAAATGAAATGGAAGCTATTATCTGAAGGAGCTTTCGTTGTAGCAGTGAGGCAGGGAGCTGCTCAAATACATTGACACAAAATGTGAGACAACTGTTGCCTCCTCCAAGCCAGCTTCTGACCTCGATAGTGAGAGCTTTCCGCTAAGCTGGCTGTTTACAGCCCCTGCTCTAGCCGCTCTGGCATCCATCTTGGGGTTTGTGGGATGCAGTTTCCATTCCCGTCCCTCCGTCTGATCAGGCACGAGCAGTGTATGTTCCTTTGCCTTCAACCCCCTCCCTGAGGTACGCTGACATCTCTTTTTTCCCCCCGTGCCTCTCCCAGCCCAGCAGGGATGCCAGAGAACGATTTACAGAGCATGGGGGGGTCTGGAGCCAGGGAGTCACCCTGCTGCTGTGTAGGGAAGGCTAAATTTGGGAAGCGGGATTTCTCCTGTATCGCCAGGTGGGCAGCACCATCTCCCAATGACTCTGCAAAGCTAGTTACCTCAGTAGCGTGAGCTCGTCTGCTCTTCCTCCCCTCTCCCTCCCCTCCCAGGGAAAAAAGCCACCAAGTGCCACAGCAGGAGCTGATTCTGGCCACCGGTGTTTGGTCCCTGCAGAAATGGGGCTAGGAGGGATGATGGAGGAGGGGTTGTTGAGCGTGCTGCTGACCTGCTGAATTATGACTTTAATGCAGTCGCTTTAATAACTTGCTGTAGCTCCAACCACCAGATGCAATTTATGGCAAAGCAGGCGCCCAGGCATTTTTCTTTCTATGAAGACTAAGCAGATCTCTGATTACCACCCCCTCCCCCCAACCCATTACCTTCCCCCGCTTGCTCTGCTAATGGAAAAATGTTATGTGTCTGTGTGCTTTTTCCCCAAGCCCTGTTTTCAGGAAATGGTGGAGAATAAGAAGCGAACATATGCGCACATACACACGTTTGCGGGAAAGATCGCTTTTACTCTCCGTTCTTCAACCACGCAAATTTCCTCTTGGAGCAGAATTGCTGGTTCTTTTTCTAAAACTTTACAACCTCAGCCAGAAGCGAGGCAAATTCCAGGATTAATTTGTAGGGGAAAAGAAAGACCCCCTCCCTGCATCTGACCAAAATCATCTGAAGTCTGAATGATTTCACTGCATAATCCAAACCCCGCTGCCTCTCAGATCTCCCTACTATATCGAGAGCTTGAATACAACCTCCAAACAAACAAAAAAGCTGAACCTGGGAATGATGAATAGGCAAATCGAATTCAAGTTTTAGTTTTGTACTTGATGGTTGTGTACAATAGATGGGTGCATTAAAAAAGCAATGCACAGATAGGCAGGCAGATACCCTGCCAGTTCTCCTATTTTAAAGACCCATTCATTTTCCGTCTAAGGGATGAATTCTTCCTCCCACTCTCCTCCTCTCTCTCCTTTTCTGTGATTTGCATGATCATTTGCTACATATATTATGAATTACTGTTTATCTTAGTCCACGGCTTCAAAGCAATTTCCCAAATAAATTTCACTGGATCAATAAACTGGGATTCTGTTTTCTTTTCTAAATTGAGGGAAAGAAAAATAGTAAGAAGTAAATGTTTTCTTTTTAGCCAAATGGAACAAAAATCTGAGTTAAACAGATGTGCCTGTTTCTGAATTCTGAGGGCTCAGACAGAGGCACTGTGATTCAACTGTTTTGTATCTTATTTTTGCTTTCCCTTTCCCTTTCTGAAAAAAATGCATATTTGGAACTGCACCACTGAAAAATAGCATGTACTGCTTTGAACCCATTGAAAGGGTGTCCGTACAAGGCATCGCAGATCAGTCCTTCGTGACTGTTAAATATTTATCAGTAAGGCAAATTCCTCCTAGGTTACAGCAAGTACAGTTTGCAATGACCTGCCTCTGTGCTTTCAAAAATGAGTAGCAGGCTCCTGCAAAACGTCCGGCTCCTCATTCCACTAGAATAGCGTTTTCCTTTCAGGCTTTGGGATGACTAGATTAACATGTAGCACACACTGTGAATTTCTTAGTAAAGAAGTAGCAACATGTGGGACCATTCAAGTTCCAGGGAGAAGAGTATAAATTGGACATTTCCACGTGAATTTGGTCTGATGTGTCTGTCTAGCTGTGTTTACAGTGACCTGCCCTCAGCCTGTACCCGGATCACATTACTGTCTCCAGTACCAGGAGATGCACCTGCACGCACACGCTCAGCCGCACAGGTATTTCTTTTAGGTGTGATGAGTTGTCTTTGAACAACTGAATTTATCTCTGCTGACTACAGAGGCAGCCGAGACCAGATTCCTGACTTTCGGAGGGTTAGAGTTAGGTGAAATGAATCTTTGCTCAAGCATTCAACCACAGCTCCTTGGCTTGTGCCGTTAGCTTCCTGAATTCCCACATGATCTCCCCGCCACAGCTTAGCCAGGCCTGGAACTGCTTATTTTCTCAGAAGGGGTGAGATGAGATGCAGTTAGTTCAGCGAAGCCATTGGCATTTCAAAATTATATGTAAAAGCCTGTATTTGTACTCTTGTTTTTCAAACGATGCCATAAATAAACTTAACGGGCTTAAAGCGCTCTCCGGCCGTGATCATTTAAAAACAATCCTATTCACATTTTTATAAAGCCATAATGAAAAGCATCCATACAATGGTCTGTAAGTCAGTAGTACGTGGCTATGTCAGAAAGCAGCAGATACTTTAATTTGCACTTGCAGGCGGCGGGGCAGTACCCGTCCGGGTATTGCTCAGGAGGGAGCAAGGTGCCTCTAGGCCCCCGAGGGCCCTCTCTGGCCCAGGGGACGGTACCGCGGCTGTGCCGGCTTCCCCGCCGCCTCGTGTTGCTGATTTGCCCAGGGTGGCTGTGCAAGAGCTGAATCCGAGGCTAGAAATTCGGGGCGTTAATTTATTATGTAGCCACGAAATTGTGCGGAGATTATTAATGGCGGCGGCACGTGACTCCAGGTATGCTTCGTGACAGCAGAGCTCATTCGGGAGGCTCCTCTGATTCTGCTGTGTTTTTCTTTTTTGAACCTGGCCTTTGATTAAAAATGCCTCGCTTCCAGCTCACGTTGCCTTTTAAATGGCTCTGCAAAGCCCTCTCGCGGTTCCCGGCTCACATCAGAAGCAGGGCTGGAAGTGTTTCACTGCAGAATAAACATATGGGCTGTAAATCCTGTGATTCAGAAGATTCGCCTGCAATATTCCTCTCCGCTGTTGCCATAGGTAACCGAGCTCTGCAAAACACCATTTACCCTGGAATGCAAGGAGACACGGAGCTCAGCAAGGGCACTCCGGTTAACCCTTTCCTAGCAAAAAAAAAAAAATCCCGTTGGTGATCCCAGCAGAAACTGCTCCCCGCTTTTATGCGAGCAGATTCACACACAAATAAACCCGCAACATATAAATTAAGGCAAACTACCGAAACGCTCGCACAAGCCCCAGGCACGTGCACATCCACGCTGCGGGAATGGCGGGTTTCTCCTCATAGCCCCCGAGCGGGGCAGACACTGAACGTGTCGGGTGCTGTTTGCGCGACTGCTGACTCACCGGGGCTGCCCGCGGCTCGCTGCTCTCTGCCCTCAGCCCCGGGGAAGGGGTTAAACTCCGCCAGTGGCAGCAGATAAAGGAAGGCAACTGAATCAGGCTCGCCCAGTCCGCAGTCCAAATCCAAGGTATGTGGAGTGGTATTTGTCGAATTACTTAAGACAGGACCTTAGAGAGGAAGACTTTCGAGTTCACAGTCACCACAGAGGTTCTTTTTAGTAGCTGATCCCTAAGGTTTACAAGGTTTTGCCAATGCCACCTAATGGAGACCTATCAAGTCGGCACCGAGTGCAAGACTAAGACCATTGTTTCCTGCCTCACACTATTTTGCAGCCAAGGCACTCTTAACATCTCCTAATGGCCTGTCTTCTACTGCGTCACCTGAGGCCCTGAATGTGGACAATCAGTAGTTATCTGCATGTGCTGTGCCTGGTACAGAGTGTGGAGAGAGGCCATGATGCTGTGCTTCAGCCAGAGGATGTGCAGGCACAAGATCCTTTGTGCTCAAATGGGTCTTGCTAAGAGGCAGACCCCGGGTCCTAGTATAGTGCTAAAGTCCCTCCTACCTTATGGACCCAGTCACCATCAGAGGCCTTGGAGCTGTTTCATGCACTGGAGAAGACACTTGGGGGATCTGGACATATCTGTGTTAAACATCCAAACCAAAACCATGCACAATGCGCATATATTGTCTATGGGTAAATATCCATACAAGCATCTGACCTGTACATTTGTGTCGCCAAACTGTGTGTTACACAGAACATGTTGGATTCATTAATTGGCTACCGTCATATAAATGTCACTCTACAACAAATTAAACAGATGGGAACACAGTTCAAGATGGCTGAATTTGCATTTGCTGCAGCTTAGAACAGGGGCAGAAAGTGGTCCCCAATTTACTGTTTTACTCCTCTAATTCTGACCTGCCTGTGGGCTAGTGTGGATTCCAGCAGAGCGGAAGGAGCCAAAGCGATGTACTTCACCTGAACCGTGTTTGTTGCCGCAGTCCCAGCAGCAGTGCTGCCCAGAGAGCAGGTAGCAGTGTATGCTCTGCCTTTGCCCTTCTTCCTACATGGAGCTGAGGAGGATGTGTGTGTGAAAAGTAAATGCATAGTCCTGAGTTCGGGCAGTGGTTAATTTATACTGCAGAGGAGCTGCAGGTGAGACAGGATCTGTCTCATTTCCCAAATCCTGTTACAAAACCCCTAAATATGTTGTATTTCAAACCACTGTTGACTTCTTCCTCATTCTCCCCTTTGCAATTCAATGCACACACATATACACACCACAAAATTATTATTTCTTTTATAACACAGTATTGCTCTAGAGTCATCTACAGATAGGTAAAAATGCGAAATTCTTGCTCTGAAGAGTTAACCATGTCCTTTACTTTTACATCAAAAGTCTGATGGGAATACAGAAAAGTCAGGAAATGTGGATAAGGCTGAAATTACATTCATAAAAGATCTTGCAGTGGTTGGAAATCACAGCCCATGCATGGACAAGCCTGTATTGAGACTGCTGTAATCCCTGGGCAGAACAGGGGGGAGTGAAGGAGAGGTCAATGTGCTTTGTGGGATTCTCTGGCATTACTGGGGCAAGGGGAGTTAGTCCCTCTCTGTTATTTGAACAGTGAGCAAGTATTTTTTTAAGGATCTTTTTTATGTTGCTAGAATAAAAAGGAACAGGCAAGAGAAAATGACCCCAAATCATTAGAGGATTGCTGTCTGTGGAAAAGTGCAAATACAGAATCAAATTGTTTTCCTGCAAAATCCTTTTTTTTTTTCATGGCTTGTTTCCATGCCACCACAGAGAAGAATGATGAAGAAAAGGGCTGATGTACAAGGAAAAGGGGCTTTTAAAGATTCCCAAGAGCTACTGAATGGGTGTTGCTGGTTCAAATTCTCCAAATTGCTGTTACATCAGTCTGGACAGTGGAGAAAAACTGTTAGAGAGCCTAAAAGCCATGGAGTAATGCATGGAAGCACAGTGATATTTATGTGTGCTCTGACTTTTTGGATTCATAGGATTTATTTTGCGTACTCCCTTGGCATTGCCTCTGCAGACCTAACACTTGATCCTCTGTTGTGCTGAGTCCCCTGGGAGCTGTCGCTGTCTGACTCCCCATGACATTGCGGGTACCTGCTGAGGTGTCAGGGACAGGTTGTGTTGGTGGGGGACAGGGGAGCGTGAGGAGGTCAGAAACAGGGGTGCCTGCGGGGCAGAGCGAAGCAATAACTGGGCTGGTTGTGCCTCAGCCATTACCTGAAGGAAAACCACTGGAAGCGCTGAAGATGCAGAGGCTGGAGCCTGTTCCTTTTCCTGGGTTTATACGATTGCCTTGAGTCAAGGGTAGTTAAATGTCAAGTTTTTATGTAGTTCCTAAATTTACTTAGGTTTGGGTGTTTACAGCAGGTTTGTGTCCTTGTGCACTCCTATCTGTGTATTTGAATGATAAATGCCAAGGTTTTCTTTTGGGGCTTGTGTTTTTCCACTGCCGAGGTGCCACACTGCCATTACGTTTAACCTTCTCCCCCAAGAGCTGATACAATTTATTTCTTTTGGAAGGGAAATAGCAGAGCCTAAGGAGGCCCAAAGCAATTTGCTTTGAAGGCTGCGGCAGAAACAGTGACAAAGAGGAGACTGTGGAAGAGCCTGTGCTAGATGGGAGCTCGGGCAGGAAAGGGTTACTGCCGGCACAGCTTTCTCTGTCTGCAGCTCCAGGCAAAACCCAGAGAGAGACAATGATGTCAGCACTACCTCCAGGCCCAGGGCCCCTTGCCTGACAATGTGGGCAATCCAACACATTCCCATCTGCCACAACAAGAGCATTCATGCTCCTATTTCCTGACCTCTTTGGATTAAAACATGTGGAGTTAAATATACATCCAGCCCCATGCTCATGCACTTGCATTGCACCAGAAATAGACTTATGGGAAACTGGCTGCAGCTTTTGCCACCCGACACTCGGGATCTGTGTCAACGTTGTCATCGAGAAAAGCACACGTTGGTCTGGTTGGGAGATTGTACAGTCATGTACACATACCTAAAATACAGTTCGCTTTTGTGCCTTGCAATGCTGCATGTAATCAGCGCGCAATCAGAAAGGCGGGGGGGGGAAGGGGAGCTTAAATAGAAAATGAGGATTAGTCAGAGGCAGTGATTTCAGCCTTTTAACCATATGAAACTTGCTGAGTTTTTTAGTATTGCCTAAAAAGTTGTGACAGCAAAGACAGACCTTGGCCGAGCTGGGTGTCTGCACTCAAGGCTAGTGGAAGAGGGAGAGTGTGCGGCAGCCTTTGCACGCTGCCATGCCGGGCTGGCAGGCATAGGGAGCACAGCTCTGACAAGGAGAAGCTTTTTGTTTGCTTTACAGTGAAGCTGGTCTGGTAGTGCAAAATGCTAGTAATAGAAGGATTTTATCGCTGCTTTTATTTCATGATGCCTGGGGGGGATCTGTTGCATGCACATGGGTATCATGTTGTTTCTTTTTCATGTCTGTGTACACTGTGTATCTGTGGCTGTGTGCCCACATGTATCTGTGTGTCTCCATATTTATCTGTCATTCTGTGTCTGCATTGCTCAGTCTTTTTCCTTTAAAGTGTAGGAGTTGCATTTTTTTCTGTGCAGAGATGAATTTTCCTTTACTATACACTAAGGGAAAGGAAATGTAGGGATAGCTCGCGTTTTGTTTATGTCTTACTTGACAAAGGGTTTCACAATTCAGAAATATGAATGAAGAAGAAAATCGGACTATTTCTTTTCCTTCCTCTCTGTCTACAGTCTTCTGTCTTCTCATCCCAGTCCCCTTCCCTTCCCTTCCCTTCCCTTCCCTTCCCTTCCC
>VFFE01005626.1:191295-206197 GCA_008921705.1 Burhinus oedicnemus
AAATGTTTTAAATGTAATCTATCCTGCCTGCATAAACAGTCAGGCCCCTTTTCATAGCCTGTTTCTTGTACAGTCTTCTCTTTCTTTTCGTCCTTTTTTTTTTTAACTCTTAGTGGGCCTCAACACAGCAAATTCCTGTGGGCAGTTTGGTTTAGCATCTCTCCCCTTCATTTGGCCCCTGCCTGTAGCACTCAGAATCTCAGACAGCACAACACAGGGAAGCCGAACAAAAATAAGCTCCCCAAAATCTGTAGTTCCCCAATGGCTCACAAGGGTCTTGGAAGAAGGTTTAGCTGGTAAAATCCTAATTGGGTGCTTGGAGGGGTGAGGCCAAATGGTTAATGTAGGATAAAAACTGCAAACCTCTTAATTCTCTTAGTGTTTGGCTTAACCTTGCCTTGACTCTGAAGACATGGCAGTAAGTAAGGATGAGCTTGTATTAGAAATAGGATTCTCTCTTTCTGCCCAGCCTCTGCCGTGCCAGTTCCAGCATTACAGGGCATCAGTGGTACAAACTTCTCTACCAGTTTCTGTTGGTGAAGGTTTGGAACCACCTCACTTCTCAATTAGTGTAATTGAGGCCAAGACCCTGGCATCTTTCCCAAGAGCTTCCTTCCCCCTGTGAAACGGACAATACTGAAAACCAGTCAGAAAAAGTGGAGCCAGACTGTAGCAAGCATTGGATTTCACCGGTGCCATGATAAGGAAGCTGCCTTTAGTGTCAACCACTCTAAATGAGGTATACAGACAAGTTAAAGTGGTAATACGCATAATGTCTGTCATCCAGATAATTCACAGCATATAATAAGTTGTGATTAAATCATTAAACTAAAGAACTTCAAAGGGGTCTGTCTGTGCAAAGTGAGGATCTATTTGCAAGAAATCTCCAGTCTTTTTTCCACAGTGGTACCTGATTTGCCACTGGTCTGTCTCCTTTAAACTAGTCATTTCACACTGATCTTTAATTTTCCCGTCAGTAACACCAGGGGTTAATAATACTTGAGCAGAGCAGAGCCTCTTACAGAGTTGTTTTGAAGGAAACAGAGACTCTTATTGAAGGAGTCTCTGTGTGAAGACTCATTTGATAAGAACTTGAGTGCCAGTTTGAAGTTCTTGGGGAGCAAAGTGGAGGAAGCATGTTCAGCATGAGATCAGCACTGAGCTCCTCAGTGCCCTAAGGCATGAGGGTCTGCAAGCACGGGGGGAAATACAACGTTAAAAACAAGAGCCCTGCACAGTTTTCAGGGACCCTAAATTAGGCTGCAGAACCTAGGAAGAGTTAGGTTTGCAGTTTTGGACTGAGACCCATGATCCATTGTTGGTGCCTGATGGATCTCTGCTTTTGTTACTTGTCCCAGCTTCACACAGAAAGTCAATGAAATAGGTGAGAACAGTATCTCTATGTCCTGACACCCCATCTGTTGCCATGAGTACCAGATTGGGCATCAAAAATGTGGAGAATATGTCCCCAGGTTCCCCTTCTTTGATTAGGACCACTATTTTGATGGGGACCTTTAATTTTTCCATAGAAATCAAGCAGTTTCTCTGGTTTTATGGCTACACATGCATCTATTATGGCTCTCTTATCCCAGATATGAGCAGCCTTGTGAGAAGTGCTCAGCAGCTGGTTTGAAGTGGGGCAGAGGAAGAGAGGAAGCCTGCAAGTCACATCCTCCTGACCGCCTTCCCCTTCTCTGATGTGCTCAGTCACACCGCCCAAAGGAGCCATTCTGGGAGATTTGAGAATGTATGGAGCAAGTGCTCCATTTCATTTACAATCAAGATAAACAAGGGTGTCAGCTGAAGCAGAGCTGCTGAGGTGTTCTGTGTACTTCAGTGCCAGGCAGTAGTGGCTGCTGCTTAGGAGATGGATTTATTAAGATTATTAGTAAGTGTTATTTGGAGGTGACTGAAATCGCTGGGTGAACTCCAGAGGATTAGCTTTCCAAAAATAGCAAATGCAAAAAAAAAGCAACCCCAAACAAACAAGCCACCAGTACTAGTTGTGTTTATTTAATAAAGTCTCTGCACAGGATTAGCTCACAAGCATTTGCTTGTTTTTGTGGCTGGAGATATGGGGGATGGGAAGGAGGAACCATCTTAGCATGTAATTCCCCGAGTAAAAGCAGAGCTGCAGCACAGCGTCTGGCCCAGTTCACAGAGTAGGTGACAACCTGCTGTGAGCAGGGCAGGCAGAGGAGGAATCACCTCTTCCTGGATTGCACCGGATTTAGGGAGCCTAGCGTGCGGCAACTGTGATACAGAAATAACCTAGGTGAGGAAGGCTCTGCTCAGGAACCATCGCGTCCCTGTATAAAGGGCACAAGAGCCTTAGGCAGGGCGTCACACTGACCCGAGCAGAAGTGGCCTGTGGGAAAGACAGCAGTAATCAAAATAGTCATCTCCTATTCTCTAGCAAGGCCACAGGGGGACCTCAAAGTGCCTGTAGACATAAATTCACCAAATATCACCCCCACAAGCTCATCCTTGTGGGATGGAGGTTGGTGTTACTAACCCCAGATGGCAAATCGGAGGCAGTGAGAGGGCGTCCAGGGTCCCACAGAGTGCAGGCCAGATGGGAACACAGGGAGGGTAGCAAGAGGGGAAGACAAAATCAGGAGGAAAAAGCCATCCCTCAGAGAAAACTGAGGGGGAAAGGGGCTTTAAGGACCAATGTAGCCCATATTTTAATGTTGTTTTAGTGCCTAGATACTGTTCCTAGATGAGTTCCTCCAAAATGCTGCTGGTTGGTGGCGTAGAACAAATGAGTCAGTTCTGCAGCGCAGCTGGCTGTCCCCGCTTCAGTGCTGCCGCCCAGAAGTGCGGCCACGTGGGAGCTTCCCACTGACCCCTCAGCCTTCCCCAGCATTGCACTACCAGAAGCACGGTAACCCAAAGGAGTAGTATCTTGTGTTACTCTTTAGTGATTCATTTGGGGCCCTTTGGGAAGTGGCAGGAAAGACTGAGGGATTCTTTGTTCATGCCAAGGTACTGAAAAGGGGACCGTGAAGCCCAGCGCCCTTGCAGTTCCCAGTGAAATTGCTTGTTTTCTTTCATGAGAAGGTGCCTGCTTGTCTCCTAAATCCACAAGAGTTGCACTGGCTCCTCTTCCCTCCTTCAGAAAAGTCTCTTATGCAGAGCTGGGCCTGGTTTGCTATTGCCTGTGCTTCCCAAGACTTTCCTAGGCATGGCGACAACAGCAGCAGAAGGCCTGGATTTTGTAAACCTGTTCAGACAGGAGAAGTCTTTAATTTTACACAGTCACAGAGCAGAATGGGACCTATGAGTATAATTTAGCAACCTCATTCCTCAGCCAGGGGAAGGGGACAATGCACTACTTAACTCTTTTGGGATAAGCTATCACAAGTGGAAAAAGGTGAAGGGAAAGGCTGCAACTCACTCAAGTGGAAGAAGAAAAGGGGTGGGAACCCAGATGCAGTTTTATACTGAGTGGACAGAATCGTCTGGTAACCTGTGTGCTTAATCCCATGCCAAGATTGAAGGATATGTCAGCAGTAGCTAAAATAGAAGCTAAGTGGGAGGTATAGAGCCCTGGATCCAAACTACCCAGCTTTTACAGAAGATGTCTTTTGTGATAAAATTTGTGTTACTGAAATCCGTGATTCCTACTAAAGAGAAAGTATGAGAATGTTGGACTAAGAGGCAAAGGGAAGAAAAAAGGAATAAAAAAGAGAAGGGAGAAGGAGAAAGAGACTGTAACATTTCAGGGTCACGTCCTTACCTCTTTCTGTTGGGCTCCAAATATTTGATAGCAATCATAATTTCCACATGAGAAGCTGATGGTTGAAGAAGCTATTTTCTTTCATAGATAAAATGAAAGTACCCACATTAAAATAAAAAAGGCAGGGTTTTCCTTTTCCATGAGTTCTTCATGCATTAGAGAAACATCCTTCATTCTCAGGAAAGGAAACACAAGCTAACCTTTATTTGGAAAACTGGAACACATTCTGCAGTAGGAATAAAAGATAGTCCAGGTCTGGTCTGCTGTAACCCTTGATTTACAGAGCACTCCAAGGAGCTTATTGCTTTCACTCTGTGAAGCTGGTTGAGCAGGTGCAGGTTGCAGTGCTGTGGTAGTGAATAGATGGGTCCCTAGCCTAGGCCCTAGACTGACTTCTGGAGGACCTCACTCCTCCAGACAGAGAGAAGTGCTGTGGCACATGTCTTACTGCCAGGCTATGTGAACCCATACAATGTAAAGGGACTTGACTATGCCTGCGTGTGACTGATTCACAACATCATCTTTAGTGAGACTCATTGGGCTGCTCTAATTTACATCAGAGAACCCAGCACCCCATGACTAATGACACCAAAGGTGGTTTAAGGCCACCTCTGTCCTTGGACTTAATACATACACAGAGTATAGCCAAGACTAAGGGTCTGTCTCTCTCTGTGATAAATATTCACTTTTATGGGACTGTGGCCATGAGTCCAATTT
Organism: Burhinus oedicnemus; assembly: GCA_008921705.1. Lineage (NCBI taxonomy): Eukaryota > Metazoa > Chordata > Aves > Charadriiformes > Burhinidae > Burhinus > Burhinus oedicnemus. Next base: position 195,755 of record VFFE01005626.1, read on the forward strand.
AACATTATGAAGTAATTTTCTGTGACAATTCAGATCCCAACTTCATCACTCTCATCTTTATCTGATATATTTTAGTGTTTGGTATTATGGCTAATATGGAGAGATTGCAATGAACTGGATGAGGCATTTAATAAAGGAGATGTCTGGAAAGTGAGAAGGTTTTTATCTCTGAAAAAGTCTTCCAGTGATTTGTTGGAATAGCCTATTTCAAAATGGGTTTGGCTTAAAAGGGCCACATTTGCGTGATTTGTCCTCAATAGAAATTAGAGCCTTGCAGTATTTTTATGCAGCTGAATGATTTTTTTTTTTCCAGTTATTCATTATAGACTTCTGAACCTCTCAGGAGTCCATGAGCTCTTTATGAGCCATATAAAAGGATGCAGACTCACTAACAGAGCAGAGAAATTCCCAGGAGGAGAGAGATTTGTAACTAAACTGAGATGGACAGAAAGAGATGGAGAAGGTAAACTTCAGAAAGCCTGGAATAAAAGCAAATTCTTTAACAGCCCAGCAACAAGCTACATTCCTGCAAGTCAGGGACAGAGCAGGCTATACTGAGGATGTTTAGAAGAAAGTGCAGGACTATCCTCCAAAGTTTTATTTCATATCTGGTTTGGCAGCAGAAGAAAGATAGAAGAAGGAATGTTTTCTAGGGATTTCTCAAAACAGTGACCCTGCTATCTTCAGAGGACCCACTCATGTTATTGACATGCAGGGATACTCTCCAAAAGAAGAGTCATCTGTTCAAAATAGTCTATTTACAATCAGCAGGGCATACAGGTCAAAGTGAAAAAGAGCAAAATCGGTGTTTCTGAGAAGCTACAAACCAAAGAATTTAAAGAAAATGCACAGACAGAAGTTGTACATACTGTAAATGCCATGGCCTCTTAATAAACACCTTTGGGATTCCCAGACTGGTTAGACAAACATTGCATAACAAAGCTCTTTCTTACAAAGAGACAATTAGATAAATACTACCTGCTGATTGTGAAACTGGCTAAAACTTACTGGGATCCACGCATCTTACAGGATCCAGCTTATTTTCCTACCTGGGAGCAAAGTCTGATAGAGCTGCATATTAAATGGAATGGGACAGAGCCAAAGCTGACTAAATAATGGAAACGTATTTGTGAATATTTATTCAGTGAAAATATTGCCAAAATTCACAATATTATTGATAATGAATTATTTAATCGGCTCCAGACGAAACTCCAACAGAATCCCTGGCTGTACCGGTCTGCCAACAAGTATTATGCATGCATAGCACTCCCTCCGCAGTGACTGCAGAAATGTGCTCTGCTTGCCAGTCTCCAAGAAAGGATTCAGTTCTGCTGCAATCGGCTGAGTCAAAGGTTCACAGTACTGATAGAACTACTCAGTCAGGGATGGACTGAGTCAGGGCCATGGGCAGAGTTGGGCACACTAATGGGTATGCTCGGGACAGAGATATACCACACCAGTATGCCCATACAGAAGCCCCATGTACAAATAAATGGGTGCATCTGGGGTATCTGTTAGCGCGTGGCAGCGTTTCTCCCTCCATGTAGGTGTGTGCTCTATGGCACTGTGCACGGGCTCCTGCAGCTGCGGTGCAGTGAGGGGACATAAATGTTTTTGGCAGCTGCGGGTTGGGGTAGACGTGCATGTGCTATATGGGCTGTCCCACTGGTGCCCTTTGGGGCACTGTTCTCCATGAACCGTCTGAGGAAAAGGGAATTCCACAGGGACCCATCTTTCGTCTCTTCCTTTACTTCCTCTGTCTCTCATTTTCAGGTAACCTTTTCCACAAACAGGTCCTTACATTGCCAGGGTGTGGGATGCCTGTTGCGCGACTCTATAGAACTGCACGTTGCTGTGTGGAGCGGCTGCAGGTGTCTGTCCTCTGGCATCGGCCCAGGGACGCCTGCACCTCTTTTCATGTCATCTGCAGTTCACCAGCAGCAGGTTCTCCCTTTGACCAGAGGACTTTTACCCGGGCTCACGCCCAGATCTGCTGTTTAAGCAAAGGGCAGAGGCAGTGCTCAGTGAGGAAGTCCTACGTATTTCAGGCGGGTTTAGGGACGTTTATTCCAGACAGCGCCTAGTTTGTTGATCTCACTTGTCTTTATCCCATGCAACACACATCATTCAGGTCAGCCCTCTCCCCTCTGCCCTGGCCTGCTCATGCACATGCTGTTTCCAGATCAGGTCACACGTTTTCCCCTCTCTCTCCTACCACCATTGAGGCTGTGCTTTCCATTAGGGTTTAATGAGAGGCCCACCAGCCATGGCAATCCCAGCCCTTCAGTCACTGCTGCAGCCAAGGTCAAGCCCGGGGCAGGAATCGTCCACAAATACAGACACAGGAGCGAGGGGAAGGAAAGAACAATAAGAGCCATTTACTCCCCAATGCACTTGAGCGCTTGAGAGAAACTGTCCCCCCAGATTGCTGAGTCAGCAGCGGCTGACAAATTAGTCAACAGGATGACTGGGCCTCAGCTCCTGGCAATTAGCATCGACAAAGCTTTGTGTGCCTGTGTTTTCCCATTAGCTGTGGCTTGCACGCCTGCAGAGGGAGGAGGGACTGGGGAAGGAAATGGCTTGCTTTGACTTCGCAAACACATGGAATTTGCATTCCCAAGGTCGCGCAGCAGTCATTTGGCTTCCTGTTTCAGCATCTTTGCAGGCTGTAGCCGTTATGAATAAAGTATGCTGGAAGCCTCTTAGGAGGGAGGTGCATCAACACAGCTGGAGGAAGGGTGAGCCCTGAATTGCAGTAGCAGAGGCAATTTAGATTGGGAGGGGTGTAGCTTAACCCATCAGTGTGGCTAACAAAACCAGGTATTGTCAGGATCCTGAGTGTTGGTGATGGTCAGACAGAGGAGTTTACTGGTAAGAATGGTATTGCTACTACTAATATTCAGTATTAGAATAAGAAGGGTGTCACACAGCCAGAGTGAGTGGCTTTGGCAGAGCTCAGAGTGATGAAATGATGGATGGAGACAGAGGGGGATAAGGACTGGAATAAAAGGGGATTCTGTGGGTCAGGAGTTCAGTGTCTTGTCAAAGCGATTTGGGAAGCCGGGGGCTAAAAGGTGGAGCTGCAGGTCAGGATTAAGCTGAACCTAAGAGCTGAATTCTGTCACTGTTTGGCAGAGGTCACTGCCTCCAAAGCAGGCTGCGGGGGTCATGGCCCATGCTGTGAACAATGACATTTCCTGGATTCAGCTCTAGTGGAACTACAAACACACTTTGTTGTTAAAATTCCGTGCATCTCCTCTTGCCTTCCCATCTTCGAGGCCAGGTCACCAGTGCTGTCAGGGTGTGAGTTGAAAGTACTTAGAGGTTCCTGGAAGAGAGGTCAAGTATATCTGCTTTTTCAGTCTCACCTTCATCCACTGCATATCCATCTCCCTGGTAAGTCAGACACTACCATATTATCATTGTCATTCCCAATGAGCTGGTCAGTCTGATTTAGCCAAAGTTCAGTGGTGCCCCCAGCTCTGAAAGGCCTAGCTGTGACCCGTGAAGGTTTAGTGGGTTTTGTTCTGGGTGCTCAGAGACCTGTCTCTCTGCTTACAGGCTTTCACAAAAGTTGAGCTCAACTGAGAGCAGCAGAAGCATTCAAGCTATCAGTCCTCCTGTTTGCAAGGGTGGGGGTGAAAGACACAGTCTTTGTATCTAGGGCACCACAACAGCTCCTTTGCTGAGCGTAACTGGAATCCCTGGACTTCAAATCCTGCTGCTGAGAGCCTAGCAACAAGTGAATGTATCTACTTAAGCTTTTAAGGAAGGAGTAGGTTAATGGAGATGAAAGTAGGTCAGAAAGTTTTATTTTCTGAGTTTGTTGGGTTTCTTTCTAGGAACTGTAATGCTCTGCTTGTAAGTCGTCTTTGTATCCAGAGACTAGCAGCACCATATCCATTTACGCTCCTTTATGCCACGCTAAACTTGAGACAGTTCATTCCCCTTTCGTTGACGGACAAGCTGCCTCACACTACCTCACTTTTACTAAAGGAGAGGAGCATGCACCGAGGTGCTTCCTACCGAGCAGCTGACACTCAGCAGCTTGCTGTTCCTGCGGTGATCTCTCCTCATCTTTGACCCCTGCAATTTTCTGTTTGCTTGTAGGCTGATTTAGGGCAGATTTTTACGGATGTCTTAGCTGCCGAACAGCATTTTCTGAAAATACCAGCTGGCATCTATCTGCATCATTAGGTGTCTAAATAGCTTTTGAATCTGAGTCTCTCTTCCTTCATTCTTCAACTCTTCATCTAATAAAAGGGTCTAACTGTAGTTTGGCTTGGATCAGGGTTGTACACCTGCATGTGAATGTGGCAGTGGAGCAGCTGTGGCCATCCAGGTGCTCCTGTGCTCCTGTTGAGGTATGTGGCAAGGGCCTTCCTTCTGCCACTTCTGACATGGCAGTGGTTAGACAGCACTTTGGCTAGGCCTGACTATTGCTGCTGTGACTGAGCTTCAAAACTTTAACCTGTGAAATTTGCCATCCTGTTAGCCTACAAGGAGTAAATCCATTTCATCCAGGACTCAAACCACTACAGATGCAAGGAAGTAGTGAGTCCTGAATTGCTCAGGTTTGGACTTATGCAGTATCAAGAAACTTCAGAGAGGTCTTGTTGCTGTGGTCTTACACCTTATAGAAAAAAACAGGGCTGTCTAACCCACATAACACACATAATTTATCAGATATGGATCCCATAACAAACCACGGACAAAGATCAGCTGAGTTCTCTCTCTGGTCACTCATTTAACCTTCCTAGTGAATGCCAGAAAGTGGATTATCACTTCATTACAAGTGATAAAGTTCAGGGCAGCTTCACTGCAAATTCAGGCCCTTGATTTTAGTTCCATCATTTTGTAACATGTACCTCTGTTCTCTTTCAGTAACAGATCTCAGTGATCCCCTTGTCTGATGGCAGGATGGAACAGGAGGGGAAAGGGGATGGACCATGTGCTTGTAGGACACGCCACTATTAGAATTCTTGGTTCATGGGAAATCTGCTCAGCTTTTCTCAGTCTTATGCTTTGGATCTAGCTCCCAGAGCCAATTCCACCTTTGGGAGAGAAGTATCCCAGTCTCTGTTTGAGTGATACCAGCAGTACTGCTTCTTTGCATTGTTCTGAGCCGGTCCTGCATTCCCATCAGAAATAGAAGAAGAAGAAGTGATATACCCTATGATAACTGTTATTTGTGATATTATACTTCACATGGGCATTGTGACTGTGTTGACACAACCGCAAGCTAACACAGCCATCAGACTATGAGGGAACAGAAAGTTTCAGCTGCTTTGCTTTTTCTCCCCTAATTCAGAGTACAAGCACTACATGGTTCACGCATGGCCATGCCAAACATAGTTGTTTAAAAAATCCAGACTTGTTCATATGAAGTACATGTGCAACTGCAGCAAGATCCATGCTGCCTGCAGCATTTGAAAGAACACCTGAAGGAGCACCTCATTAGGGTATCATAAGGATAAATATGTCAAGGACAAGGTAGTGCCCAGGTGTCATAGGGAGGACAGAAGGGTGTCTAAGATAGCATAACTTTGAGAGTCACCTTCCTCTGTCTAGCCCTCTTTTATTCCAAATGAGCTATGCTTCGTGCAGCAAACAAACTAGGGGTGGATACAGTGCTGGGGTGCAGAAGTATTTTAGTAATGCTGAGGTATGACAAATTGTTGCTAGCAGTAATTCCCATTTCTTTCCTGAGGCACACTCCTAAAAGCAGCTACTTTCAGGAAACTGCCTGCAAATAACACTCTCCCCATCTGGCTGATACCCACTGTCTCTCTCTGCTCTTTAAAGTGGGTATTTTTCTGATGGAAGGCACTTGGTTAATTTTGGAGTCTAAAAGGTACATGCAGGACAAGGCAAGTTGCTTTAACATGGCCCTGACATTATTCCTCCTGCCCTCCTGGAAGTAATGTGCCTGAGGAATGCAATGGCTTCTTTTCTGAGCTGGCGAGCAGTGCCATTTGTAGTGTTGATACTTGTCCCAGTGGGACTTGGGCTGAGATTTTTCCATCCTTCCCTTGCCCAGTTCATTTTGTCTAGAGTGCCAAAAAGCTGTCAAATGGCATTTTTGCAACTATCAATCTAGACTGGGCTGGACCTGGTGACATGGAGGTGAAAGGATCTGGAATCTGTTTTCCTGTCCTGCTAAGCTAGCCAATATCTCCTTGTGCTTATTCAGGGGGTTAGCTCTGATAATGTCAGTATGAATATTTTGCTGCCATTTAGCTAATAGCTACGTTTCCCATTGCAAGATCGTATAAAGGGAAATAAGGGGAAAAGAACTGCCGTGGCAGGAGACAAAGGCACAATTCAGTGGCTGGTTTAAGGTGTGCTTGTGCCATAGCCCGCTTGCTGTTTAATGGCAGGTCTGACATAATGTTATCCAACTGCATTGAGCAAATATCCCTGAAAAGATGTTTTGACAAACCAAATCCTTGAGATTATCATTTCACCATTTCTCTCCAGCTGTTCTTCAGGCTCAAATACCATATGCAGAGCAGATACAACTCAAAAACAATGGAAGGACTATAATATCTCAATAAGAAGTGGTTTGCCCCCCCATAATATCAATGGTAAAAATAATTAAGTCTTTCTGCTTCTCTAGTGTGTTCCATCTGAGGGTCTCAAAGCATTTTACAAGCATTAATTAATTAAACTTTTCATCTCCTCCCTGAGGCTTTTTCTGGGCTGGAGGTGGTTCAGTCCAGTTTGGTAGATATGACTGAGGAAATCACAGCTGATTCTCAAACCAGTGGTTAAAAACTGCCTGCAGAAATCTTCAGTTCTTACAACTGCTGCCCTTTCATCCCACAACTGTGCTTCCCAGTCTTAGTTTGGTGGATGATTTCTTTTCCTCTGGCCCATGCCGGCTCAGATCTGCAGGCTCCATCTCCTAGCTCTGCCTGGTCCTGGGTGGGTGATGCCACTGGCACAATGCCCAGGAGCTAAACTGACCCTCTGCTAGCCCCGGAATTACTGAAATGTTTTAAGTAGCTTAAAGCCACTTTTGGGTGCCATAACCTTCCCTCCCAGTTAGACCGGGGATCTAGACTAGAAAGAAATGAAAAGAGAAGGGATAAGGATCACTAAGGGCAAATATTTGAAAAGTAACTCTTTAGGTAACTCTTTTAATTTGAAATATGCCAAGTGTTTATGAGTAAAATGTAGAAATTGCTTATCCCACTGCTGAAATCCAGTCATTCTTAGGGCTGAACATGACAATTATTTAATAGTACATAACAGCACTTGAGTTGTCTTTTAAGGAAGGGAGGAATCAGATTATATCCAGCTGAAACTGGAGAGGAAGTGGGAGAAGGTAGAAATTAACTACCCAAACTGGGAGGTAGTCATTGAGATTCAGTTCCCATCTTAAAGGAAATCAGAGAATCTGTAATCATACTAATATGTTGTATTACTTGACTTTTTAAAATCAGTGATAATAAAAACAGTAAAAGTAATAAATAAAACAACTATGCTAAGTATGCATTAAGCCTTGGGGCTTTTGTTGGCAAGAGGAACTGCTGAAATACTTTTGCATTGATATTTATGTAACATCTTTTGTCTTGGGGATCCCAAACTATATCACCAACTGCATCATTGAAAAGCTTGTGAACAAGGCAAACCATATGTTGTTTTGTTAACAATATAATTTTGGAAATCATCTGTAGCATTTCTAATTAGAAGTATGTAGTGTAAAGTACTTGCTTTCATTAATTTGAGTTCAATACTGTGCATTCCTCACCTAGAAACCAAAGCAACCAGCACATTATAAATATGCTGGCATATAGAATATTAGAATGAATTAATAATTTAATAATATGTACTGCTAACATATATTTCTTTCCGAGCAATTGAAGTGCTTTACAAAGGCCAGTGGTAATAAAGAATGATCCTTTCAGTTAATTAGGAATTTATACTTTGTTCCTGAGATACACAATTACCCATTCATTGAATTCTACAGTTTCCTTGTGTTTAGTGCATTTTACAGCCTGCATTTTACAGGTAAGGTAATAGAAGGGATACATTAAACCCTACACAGTCAGTGGCAAGGCAGGGACAAATTCAAGTCTCTTGATCCTCTCTCTGAACATTGAAAACATTGTTTCTCTCTCTCAGTTTCATCCGACAAGGAACACAGGACTGGAAGAAAGGCTTTTCTTGGATGACCTTCTGGGTCATCCTCTCCTGTCTCCTGCCATCAGGGGCAACATGTCCTGTCGTGGCTTTTGTGACTGTGACAAAGAAAGAATGAGTCACACTTCTCTGCTGGACACCAGACTGCTCATTGATACAGTTCAGGTTGCCTTTCTGAAAAAAGGCAAGGGTGGTATCTTAATGGAGTTTGCAGTGGGAAAAGGCTGGTCTGGTTTCTGCTCTGGGATTAGAGGAGAATGGCAGCCTTCCAGTTTCAGGTGCTGGGAATTGAAAATAAAGTTGCTGCTGAGTAGGGTTTTTCTCACGGACTTGGCTTCAGCTCTGCCCTTCCCCAGCCATGTCAAACAGTACTTTCTTAAGGCTAGAAGACTCTCTTTAAAATGCAAGAGAAAATAAATTCAGGAAGTATCTTGTAAGAGCATCATGCAGATTACCTTTTAAACCGGTGCCTGAGTTTAGTTAGGTTGGTCACAGGACTGGAAGGTAGGATTAGAAGATCATTCCATTCAGCTCTTTGGTCCCAGCAGGATAGCATTCCTGGCAAATATTAACTGAACTGTCCCTGAGGCTTTCTGATGCGAGACTCCACATACTCCTCAAGTCCTCTCTAGGCCTGTTTCACCATAACAGCTTATCGTCTCCCTCACCATGATTATTGGGCCATTTTGTCCCTTCTCTGTGCTCTGTATGACCCAGCCCTGCCTGAAGAGGTGTACTGGTGGGTTATCTGTTCACAAGTCCCTGCATGTATTTGGTGCAGCTGCCCTCACCTTTACATCGTATCAGTGGATGTGCACAGGCATCAGCAGGGCCATTAGGGAAGAGTTCAGGCAACACAGTGGGAATGTCCTCACTCTGAGAGCTGGGAAGTCTCAGCTTGTCTGAACTTCCTGTGCAGAGATTGTTTTCCTCTATGGCTGTACAGTGCTCAGCACGCTGACGGCACATGGGAAGTAGCCAATTCTGTAGCCAATTTTATTCTTTCTCATTTTACTGTCAAGGGGAGAGGACTTCACAAAAAATGTGAGGATCTCACCCACTTCCCCTCCCTACTGCAGAGCTGCTGATTTATTTTCATTTCATAATATAAATAGTTACAGAAACAAAGCTCCCCAAACCTTGAAGTGAATCCCACCATACATGGCAATCTATGCGATCATGCTTCTCATGGCTGTTGCCTCCATCCTCCCCACCTGGCTAGTATCCTTTGTCTTAAGCTCTCTCGATAAGGTTTCAGAGCATGAGAGAAGCAGCAGTTGGATGGCAGGGATGGGCAAGAAGACAGTGTAGAAGATAGCAGGAGGGATGGGGAAGTAGGTGAGTGACAGCAGAAGGGTCACAGGAACACTGATGAAGCTGGGAAAAGCATATGCAATCACAGGAGCACTATCCTCTGGAATCTGGATCAGAATTCATTATATCTGCATGCTGACATTTCTCGTCTGTCAGCTGACAACTGTGAAATCCACTGGCAAGGTGTGCATCATTGTCTTTAGTAGCACATGCATTTGATAAAACATCAAGCCTCCTAATGGTACTAAATCCCTTGTCCATAAACTCGGGCTGTAGTAAGACTGGAGAGGGAAACCAGACATTGCAATCTGAGTTTGGTTCAATTCACTGGGCTGGAAGAAAGGATGATGTCCTTGTTCGCTGAACACTTCAGGATGCCTGGTGTACTGAATAGGCAGGGTCTGAGGGAGGGGAAACAGGAGTAAAAGACTGGATTGCTGCATGTGCATTTCTCACCTCTTTATTTTTGAGTGCTGGCCTCTGCAATCTTTACGCTTAAATGTAGATTTTTAAAATACCATTTGTAATGTGTTTAAATTAGTAGTACTACTGTCATTTCCCCAGCCACGTTAGAAACACCTGCCTCTGCTTTGTGTTTCTTACTCCTTCTTAATACTCATGCAGGCTGCTGAAACTGTTACTCATGCAAGTCATGGGTTAGGACCATCAAAATATATTGAGTCTTTATGTTTCTTTTTATTTCCTCAGTTAGATTTTACCAAACACCAGATGTTATGTCATGGTGCTTTGTAATCTTCATCGCTTCATCCCTATATGCCGTTCCGAATCAGACCTGGATGGATCCCCGAAGGGGTGACAAAGCTCACTGCTACTGTGTTCAAAGCAGAGGCTGTTGAGAGCTGTGTCCCTGTCTATTGGGTCTAAGGAGAATTTCCTATCTGAATATGCTTGACTGAAATAGGCTGGAGGGGATAATCTGGCACTAACCTCTCTTTCTCCTCCCCCCCCCCCCCCCCCCCC
>VFFE01005627.1:0-11638 GCA_008921705.1 Burhinus oedicnemus
TACAGATAATTACCCATTGGAAGACTACCCTGTGCTTGTCCAGACCAATTTAATGTAGTCTTACAAGGAAGCAAAGACTTTCTTTCCTAAACTATCCATCATTTCAAAACGAAAATAATTCAGAGAGCTCCTGTAGGTTGTGCTCCACAGCAGGTCAGCCAGGATGGTCAGAGCAGATCTTTTCAGCCATGCAAGCTCTGAAAACAGGACTGCAAAAGCCCTGTGTTTGTACTGTGGGAATTATCCATCAGGCAAATGCTACAGCAGAGAGATGTGTTCCCCACGGTCTGCCTTGCAAATCCTCACAGCATCGAGATGCCAAGAGCAATCAGAGCCAAGAGAAGAACAACATGTTTGGGATGGACTGCAGGACTCAATGATGTGAAAAACCCAAGCAGCACTGCCACTCAGAGCTGCCTCCCTCTCCTGAGGCTTTTCCAGCTCCTTCAGATGGCTGTGAGCACAAGAGGAAGAAGGTGACCTCTGTTTATTTTGACTACACATTCTTCAAATATGCAGAATCCCCATCCCAGCACACCAAATTCAGTAACTTGGTCATCACATAAATCAGAAAGGTGTTGTCAGATTGGAGAGTTTTCAGAACAGAAAGTAGCTAACAAAAAACGTCCTTAGTAGAGGAAGACCCTCACCTGCATGACACTATTTGGAGCAGGGGAGAGGGCTGAAACAAACCTGCACTGAGGGAACATGAAAGGGAACAGCCAGTATGCTTCTACTATTCCTGATTTCTCCAGCTATGCTGTAGCTGGTGACTGACTACATATTCTAAAAACCTCAGAGACGAGAAACTACGTTGGTAGACAGAAAATTCTCCTACACAATCAAATAAATATCAAGTTTGTGCATGACTGCAAAACAAAACTTTTAGACACTATTAACGAATGTTTCAGGGTGCAGCTAAACACATAATCTACAAGATAAGCAAATATTAATTTGACAGGGCCCAGTATATAGGATTTTTGCTATCAAAGAGCCAATTTGTAATAGCAGTCATAAAGCTCTTAAATTAAGCATCTATGTAGGAGCAAGCCAACAAGTCCCCTAAAATACTGCTTGACTGGAAAAATAGAAATTGCACAGAAATAAAGTTACTATAAAGGAACTAACAAGCAGACAAATAGAAGAGCAAAATGTTTTTAGGCAGTACACAGAATATATTGAGGGATGCAAAGCAAACATATGGAAAAACAACACAGCTACCAATGTAAGAAGTTATTTGAAGCAGCACTTCAAAAAACTGAAGTTGGTGTCTTAATGAAGACAATAAAAGAGAAAAAACTCTGCAGACTAAATGTAAAAATGCAGTAAGACAAGCCAAAAAGGTTTGAGAAACAACTGGCAAGGGGGGAGTTGTGTTCTGGTTTTGCTGGGTTTTTGCTGGGGGTTTTTTGGTTTTGTTTTTTGGTTTTGTTTTCGTTTGTTTTTTTATTTGTTTGGTTTTTTGTGTGTTTTTTTTTTAAGTACATCAAGATCAGGAAGCTTGCCAGAGCATCTAGAACTCTGAAACATAAAGATGTAAAAGGAGCACTGAGAGAAAAAAAAAGGCTATAGCAGAAAAGCTAAATGAAGTTTTTGCATCCATGCTCATAGCAAGGACCTTAAGGGAAATTCAAATAACAGAATCTTTCTTAAAGAGGGGGAAGGGGATTGTCATTGAAGGATCTGTCTGAAAGGTAAAGTGTCAGTAAAAGAAGCTATAGAAAAATCCACAAAGAGAACAATAAGAAGTCATCAGGACCAGCTGGTGAGCTTTAAAGGAATTCAAGGATGAAATTCTCAATATCAAAGGACAAGGAAAAGACAAAATGGGATGTCAAATCTTAAAAGGATTTAGGAAAGGAGGAAGAAAGGTAAACCTAAGGTAGCTGAGAACAGGTGGCCAGACATCTCTACTGGGTAAATTAACAGAAACTGCTACAAGGACCACAATTAGAGTATCCATAAATACAATATTTGGAGAAGTGTCATCACGGGAGCTTCTCCAAAAGGATTTTTGTACTGGATTCAATACAAATGTGAAAAGAAATTAAATTAATTGGATTTCTATAAGTAATTCAACAAGCTCTGGCTCCAGGAGCTCTCAGAGAAACGGAGGTGCCACAGACAGGCCCCACAGGGCTAAATAGCTAGCTAAAAGGTGGGACACAAAAACAAATACTCATGGTTAGGTTTTTTCAGTGGAGGGAAGTCACGAGGGAATTCTTTCTATTAGTGCCTCTGTTATTCAATATTTTAATAAGAGACCTGGAAAAGAAGGTGAATACTGATATTACTAAGTTTGCTGATGACACTGTGTTAGGATAGTACGGGTGAGGGCCAACAGCAACGAGCTGGAAAAGGATTTCACAACATAAAGTGAGTAAGTGATGAAATGGCAGCTGGAATTCAATAAAGATCTAAAGGTTGAAGAGTGTATTAAACAAATGATGGCTAAAAATTTGGGTTATTTAGACTAAAAAAAAAAATATGAGAGGAAATCTGACTACTTTCTGTAAATACAACATTAGGCATAAACATCAAGACCTAAAAGGCGTTTAAGCCAAAGAAAGAAAGCCAGCACTGAAAACAAATTTAGCATGGAAATTACAGATGGTTGAAGCTCTAGATTAGTCTGTCCATGAGAGGAAAAAGAGCCTAACCGGGTTTTAAGATAAATATGGATAAGCACCGAGAACAAATTACACGATCTGGTTGCTATGACAGCTCAGTACTGGGTTAGCTGCCCAATTTAGGCTGGATTCAATAAATGAAACTAAAGCAAAAAACCTACCAGCACGAAGCAGATGCACTATGACTGGTGTCTATGCAGAAGTAAGTCCTAGTGCATTACCTATGTGGAAATAAGTTTCTGCTTAATGACATAGTATGTTTCTGCTTATCTAGATCAAGAGAGGTGATCTGCTTTGCATGGAAGAAGTCTTGGAGGTAACTAGGAGTAATTCAGTCACATGCACAAGACTTCTATCACTAGAGAAATAACTAAAGTATTTTTGAGAGAGAAAGAATGTCCCACTTGTATCCAAATGTCTGCCTTCCCTTTTGATTATGTTTCTATAACAGCCAAGGTAGCTTTAAGTGTAGAAATAGAGGGGCTCGTATGAAGGTCCAGTCTTTTGCCAGCAGTTATTTGACCTGCCGGAGCAGATCCAGTGCTGAGACAAATTAGTGATAGGTTAGTTAGCTAGCACAGAGAAGGCAAATAGTTAATAAAAATAAGCTGTGTCTGTGATATCAGTTTTGTTCACAGCAATAGAGAGATTTTGGAGTGGTTTCCCCCAATCTTGCATTGGCTTGGTTTGCAGAGCAGCTGGGGTATGCATAAAACAGATTCCTTTTGGGATAAATTAAACTGAAATCTGCTCCAAAGGTGTATCAAACGCACCCAAACCCCTCATGGAAACATTAGGGTCTGAACACAAGACTGGTTCTTTGGGTAGTCTCAAGCCATGTGTGTGGCATTATATGCCACCCGGGACATCAGGCCCTCACCGTCCTGTCACAGCACTGCCAGATATTCGCAGGGATGGGACACCACTGGCTGGAAGCCTGCGGAGAAGGCCGTGTCGGGAGAGAAGGGCACAACGGGCATGGTCCTACCCCAACTCTGGCACTCAAGTGGGAGGATCTAAACCAGCCTGGCATTTACTAGAAGACCCTGGTTGTTTTACAGAGATAACAGGTTGGGTTGAAGGGTTGTATAACACCAGGCAGCTCATATGGGCTCATTTCATAACGTATACATTTCCCAAGCACAAAAATTTTGCCTTGAACATAATTAGTTGTCCAATGTTTTGTCTAGTTTGCAATCATTTAAGTTACCAAAGATCAAATTTGCTGAATGAGTTGTCTTACTTGTCTCAGTTTTATCCCTGAGGGAAGGAAGATTAGTTGCCTGTGCTTTTTCCTCCTTTAAAAAAAAAAAAAAAAATCATAACTGACTCACCATCTAATTCATAAAGTTTCTTGAGTCTCTCTTGACTCAGCTTTCCCTAGCTTTTTCTGTTTTATTTTTAAAGGCGTTTCAACAAGTACATCCTTCATGTTGCCAGGTTTCAAGAGAAAAGAAGTAAAGGAAGAAAACAGATCAATATTTTTTAAAAAAGACAGCTCTTTGTCAAAAGTCCAAAAGGAAGTATAAAAGTAATGTTCTTCTGTTATATATGTGCTAACCTTCCATTTTTACTAAATTTACTTTTTCATTGTTTGTGATGTTCACAAAACTCCGTCAGTGAACAACAGCAAAAGCTTTGTTAAGAGGAAGACTACCCAAGAAAAAGAGGTGTTAAGGAAATTATTGTGAATTCGTATGATTCATACATTGTAGGATTATAAAATTTCATTTAAGTGGTACCTTTGATGTCCTTCCGCTTTAAAGTGTGTGCATGTGCAAGCTCTTGTGTGTCTAGTACACCAACATATACAGGAACACCACTGAAATGCAGTCATGTTTGGTGCAAAGCAGCTGCTCAACAGGACATCGCAACATACATAACAGATCAGGACAAAAAGCAAATCCACAAGAAATGTGCCCGGTTTAAACTACAGGAAGAGTTTAGGTTGACAAAACAGAACAATCAGATTGGCTGGGACAGAAATATTATCACTCCTTACTCTTGTGAAATGTGCCATTAGCTCTCTAATGACCCCATGAAATCAAGACTTCAGGGTTGCTTTCATATCCAAAAGTGTCCAGGCAAGCTATCAATGGCTGTACAGAAAGTGCCCTTCAGACTGAGTCGAAGGGAGTCAATAGAAGGAGGAACCGAATGATTTCTTAGGGTGGTGGAGACACAGCTTGGCACCAGTTGCAGATATATTTGCATACTGGGCACCAGCATCATCTGAGATTAATGGTATTTTGGAACGAATAAGCAGATTGTTGATTTATAACAATATAGCAAGATGAGCCCGTAAGTATCGTTTGAGGCCATTACCTCAAAATTGGTGATGCCAATAAAATAAGACCCAGCTATGAAATGCTTCCTGCTGTATCACTGCAAAACAAAATCTCAGTGATCTTATTTGTAAAGACAACCAATTTATCTCCACTTGAAGAACATACAAGGCAAAACTATAAGCAGTTACGCTAAAGTTACCCACAAACTTTCAGAGAACAAATAAAATCTAAAGATTTGAGTTCTCTGTTGGTTTGGATTTCAAACCAAGTGCTTCAAAAAAATTGCCAGAATTCAAATTTGACCAATTTTGGCTTCACAGTTTTTATGCTTAGCTGCCATAGGTGATACAAAGCCTGAATAGACAGTTACGATAGTCCACAAGCTATCTTGGCAGATCTAACCTGTAACTGCTGTGCTATTGAAAACCATAAAAATTGTGAATGAAAGCTATTTAGAACTGAATAGAGACAAAAAGAGTAGCTCTATATGGAAAAGTAATTGGACTCTTGAAAAACAAAATATTTGAAACATATCTGCATAATTCCAGACTTATTTCTTTGTAGATTATTCTCCTTTAACTATTCCAATTTTTAAGATAATTGAACAAGACGAACGGTATTTTTATTACGTATAGGACTTTGCACTAAAACAGTTATATTTGCACATTAATAAAAATATAGAAAAAGTCTGCAAAAATGTATTTTCAAAGCCAAAGATTATTTTTGCTTTAAAAAATAAACCAAGTTTTATCATTTATACTCTAGAACATACTTAAATGCTGAACTGACAAAATTCTGTCCTTTTGGCTGTTAATCTACCTTCTGCAGTAAGTAATGGTAACAACAGAAGCAATTGAAAAATAAAAAAACAAATAGCAGAGACAACCCAAATTATAGGTCTGGGAAATTATAAATGAAATCTTTTAAAGTCCAGTATAAAAAATGGCTTTTTTCAGATCAAAGAGATCTGCAAATTCCAAAAGCTGTAACACAAATTCTAGCCACCAAAAAAGCAAAACAAATAAATATATCTTGTAGAGCTAGCAAATTGTTTAATATCAGTTAATTATTTAAAAATCTTTTCCTCCAGTTTTATCTTCTTTTTCAGACTAGCTACCAAGCATCAGCCGAATGCTGCCAGACTGAACTGCTACAGCTACTGGCTCCCTGGAATGTGGGTTTTTTTCCTAAAATTAATAAAGAGGATTATTTTACTTTTGCAAAGCCGAATTCTCATTTCCATCCACAAGAAAGCATTGCCCAAGTTTCTTCTACATTCATTTGCAGTGTTGCCCTCCAAAAAAGGAAAAAAAAAAAAAAAAAAAAAAAAAAAGAGAAGAGGGAAGATCAAGAGAGAAGGAAAAGGTATGGACTACATGTTTGGTAGGAGAAATTTAAAGAGAAGCAAAAGAAACTTCCCTTCTCTCTTCTGTCCTCATTCTTCCAACTTTTCATTTAAATATGACCACCCCATGGAAATGCTGAAAATGTTAGGATGCAAGAACAAACTATCAACAGATCATCAAAAAACACTTAGTTTGACAGAAAGGAAGTGGCTACTTGAAAAAGGAAAGCATTTACTCTTAAATATCATTAGACATTTCAAAATGAAAGCTGATTTTCTATCAAAACATAAAACTGTTTTATCATGAAAATAAAAAAAAGTTTCTGATTTTTCGTAATGCTTTTTCATGTTTTAATTTTAACTGGGAAAAAAAAATGGTGGAACTGGGATGAATTTTATAAGTATTTTTTGAGAAGCACAACAGGCTTTTTTGCCATGAATTTCATCCCTCTCTAAATGCTACCTAATTCTAGGTACAATGTGACTATAAATCAGGCACAGAATTAAAGCATTTCATACTCCATGCACAGTATTCCAGCACGTGGGCAGTTAGCCCAGAACAATATACAGCAAGAAGATGATCCTTGCAGAAGCTGACTACCTTGCAGAGTTAGAAGATAAACACAGATTACTCCAGAAATACAGCAGCACATTAGTAGTATAGCGCTTTTGACTCAGATGGCATATTTAGGAAAAGGAAATTGTCACTAGTCAGTAATGTCAACAGTTAGGTCAAAAAGAATTTCTATTACTGTGATCATTATTTAACTTCTCCTAGATCAATATTTAGAGGACAGGTTCTGATTAAAATGAAAAATAGTTTGAGGTTCCAAAATAATTTGATCTAAATAAATACACCAACACACTCCAACATGTAGCAGAAGAAAAATTGGATTTAATTATTTTGATTGTCACAGAACTATAGGTATTTATAGAACATTTATTTACCTGCACATGGGTTGTATGGGAGTCTCCAAACTCTTTTATTTCTTTCCCAGCGTTACTGGTAGATGTTACCCCCTCTTCTGCCCATACAGTCGGGGCAGGATGGACACCTCACCCCCCTGGGCCCTTCCTCTATTTGTGGGGAGGCTGAGTTTTCAACAGCAACTTGTGCCTCCTTCCATTGGCATCAGGCATGTAATGTCTCTCCCACTTCAGATCTGCACCCTGTTCAGCCCTGTTGTTCTTATATTATAGAATTGGGGTGTTAAAGGACAAGAAAGGGTCCACACATTAAGAACAGTAAGAGGATTCATGGAAAAAACCATGGTGCCTGAGTTTTCAGTGGAAGAACTGAGAAAACAGCAAAACAAAGAAAAGTTCCCACCCCTCTCTAGTTCCTCTTCTCCTTCCAAAACTTTGTCCGTATTCCCTGAATGTAAATTGGACCAGCTGATATATTGTTGCCTCTCACTGCTTCTTATGTCCTCTTGAAAAGGAGGGATATGAGCTGTGATGCACACAGGTTAATCTGTGACTTGCCAAGCCAAACAACCAAACTCCACCCCACCCCTGAACACAGATTGCTGTGACTTCTGTGAGGAAAAAGAGGAAATATAGACTATCACCCAGAAACACAGCTAAGGCAACAACCTCCTAAGTGGGATGAGGAGCCAAATGCGCATAGGTATCCAGGGACCGGTAAACGTCCATATTTGTGGATCTTCAGATGACACACGTTGCCAGCTTTGGCTGTACCACATCTGTTCCCTAACACAGGCATCCACGAATATGAATAAAGCTCTGAGTCTCTACCTGTAGCTTCTGCAGGCCCAGTGCTCCATGCCCTGGGTATCAAACCACATCTAAACCTTTGGGACACAGGTGAGAAAAATTAAAAGCACAAGAGATCGAGTTTCTCTGTAGCTGCTTGAAGACTGCAGAATAAATTCCTAAAAGTATGCTCTTATTGCTTGAGCCAAACCCTATTTGTAATGATTAGATCTGGCCAATATACTGGCAGTCAAACGATGCCATGAAATGCTTCTGCCACACCTCCTGATAGATTGAAGCTATCGTAGCTACTGAAGCTATGTAATTATTTTTCCCTTTGAGATCAGACAAAATTAATTGCCAGCAGCTGAGCCTCACACACATGCACCTTAGACCCTGGTTCCCAAGAGAGTGGGTTTCCAGTCAGACATCAGGGATATGCCCTTGCAACGCTCACACGTGAGTCACCTCTGGAAGCAGTGCTGGAGAGCAAACCCTGTCCTCCGTATTCAGAGAAATAAAGGCTATCAGGTGGTAGACAGGGCAGGCCATGCTGGGTCAGGCAACTGCCCAGTAGCAAGTCTCCAACACCATCCATAAGCAGACATCTAGGGAAGAGTAGAAACAGGGAAGCACCCGTGACGTTTCTCCCCATACTTGCCCAGTCTCCAGCTATTTACATTATGGAGGTTTCCAGAGCCAGATGCAGCTTCTGTAAACCAGAAGCAAAATATGCATATGTCTTTGGGAAAGATTATTCAAGGAAAAAAGAACAGGAACCCAGGGACTTCCGTCTTAGCTCTGGCTTAACATGCTGTATTTTCTGCATGCACACTCTTGAGAAAATCTACAAAAAAGCCCAAACCTAACAGAGAAACAAGAAAGATAAATAAAACAAGGATCTTCTGTCCTGTTCTCAATCCTACTTTGCAGAACAATTTGGCAGAAACTATCAGCAAATTTATCCTTAAAAGCACTCTATATTTTAATACATCTTTAAGCTATTTTTTCTACTAGGAATGGGGAAAAAAAAAATCCGACACCTCCACATATATGAAACAGGAAATAAGAAAAGGAACTGCTTTTAGTTTTTAATATTGCTTTTTTAAAAAAAAAATTACCATCTTTTCGTTTTCAGATTCCATAAAAATATGAATAAAAAAATTATTTTGAGACTTCAAAAAAATAAAAAGGAACATACTGACAAATTCACAAGGGCATGAAACTGATTCCTAAATCTGTGGGACTGTGCACTCTTCGAGCCATACGAAGCAGTCAGTGCCGCAAAGCAACGAATGCCGCTTTAACACGCAAGCCAAGAACATTCCTTGAATCTTGTGCCCTAAGTAGTCATTGCTGATGGAAAAGAAGCAATCCTTGTTCTTCATTTCTACTTCTGTGTCTGAAATAAAGGTGAACTGAAGGGGGGAAAAAAGAATATTAAGCTTATTAAGTACTAATAGGTTAATTGATACTACATGAACGTAATAGCCACCTTGCTCTGGGTTTGTTACACATGTAATTCCATGCAGTAATCCCACCAGGCTGCTGAGTGACAAACTGATCCAATGAAGCACAACTCGGGCAAATTTACTCAGTCAACAGCAACCCTGATACCCTTATCTTTACACAGGAATCTATCAGAGGTAGCGAATCCTTTGATGGCATGCCACTTCAACCATAACACTGCCCTTTCATTTAAATCTTTTTTCCTCAAGTTCCGTTATCTGCTTTTCACAGCTAATCTTGTAATAAAATTGCCTGAAGGCTTCTCAGAAACATAGGCGAGTGAGCTCTGCAAGGGGGAGGATAAGCGGGTGGGCAGAAGCACGGGGAGGGAGAGGGCAAAGGAGAGATTAAGGCAAAGAGAGAGGGGCTGATGTAGAGCCCTAAATAACCAGCCTTGCTGTTCCTTGGCTGCCAAAATAGCCAGGTGAGCCTGATCGGCAATAGCTGCCGCCCACTCAGGTATTCCCTCCCTTGTGAGTGGGTGGCAGCAGGAGCAGCAACTGTTGCTGCTCTGGCAAAAAGAGTAGTGTGATTTGGTTTTGCCCTCACAGGTTTGCACTGAAATCTATGGCTGAATTCTACCCAAAATGTAGGAAAGGCCTAAAAATTAAACTCACAGGAAAACTGAGAAAAAAGAGAAAAGGGAACTGTTAAGTCAGTCCTAATGTGAATTTTTTTTAAGTGTGACCTTACAAGTTGAAGTCAGGTATAGAGTTCAGGCAGGCTGCAATTACTGAGACATAAACAGAGCTCCTGACTTATCTATTTAGACACGCTGTTGCTCTACAGGTCAATAAGCTGCCCAGCCTTATGATCTAACTCATACAGAATTCAGAGATACTGCTTTTGATATCTTAGTTAGTGTAGTAGTAATAGGCTCTTTCTCCAGTACTACTGTAGTTCATATGTCACACAGGCCAAAGGGCTAAACGAAGAGCAAGGTGTGTGCGTCTCAACAGGCACTGTAAGATGATGTAACTCTGTCCTTATGTCCTGTTTCCTTCCTTTCAAGCATATTTCTTACCTTAAAAGCTACCTCAAAAACTCCTCACTCCTCCTGTTCCCAGTCTTTGGGTGTTTTTCCTCCTGAGCTGTCATTCCACATGACTGCTAATCCTAAATATCCAAAAAGTCATGTCTTATGTCAGAAAAGGTATGGCCTGGGTTTGGGGGTGGTTTGAGGGTGGTTTGGATTTGGTTTGGGGGTTTTTTATCTTCACTTTTTTTTTAACCTTTGGGGCAAAATTTTGTAACTTTTCTCTGCATTTGTGAAGAACAGAAGCCCATGTTAAACAAAAAAGGAACAAAATTTAATCACATGACTCTGCGGTTTTTTTAATTAACAAATTCCCCATATTGTGTAACCTGCGGTAAAAGCCTGAGGTAGCTCACCACAGAACCCCCTCTCCGTGTCTGCCACTTGTCAGAAGTCATGTCCTCCTTCCAGTCCCTCCAGCCCACAGCATCTCCTCTCAAGCTCATTCCCAAATTGCACTCCTCAAGCCCCTCACCCACTTGCTTTCCTCTTCCTCGCTTCTCCAATTCAGCACTTGCTTACTGTCACACTTAGGTTAACACCCCAGAGCAGAGCGCATTTCAAGGCAGATCCCAGAGCACCGTAGCAGAGTGCTTTTCTGGATTTCACTTGGAACAAAAGACTCCTGCATGGGAGGGATGCTCTCAGTAGGCAGAAAACACAAAACATCATCTGCTTGAAAATCTAGTAAGTGTGCAGTGCAGTCTAGTATCAGAGCCAGGATAAGATTAGAGATTCATTTAAATTTATTAATTATTTTTATTAATTTTAGTTAAAGTATTTAATTTTAATTAGTGATCCAGAGTTAGACTGCATATCAGCAGGGGTGTCCAAACCAAAGCTGATACAGGCCTGAGCACCATGAAGGATGAGAGCTTTCTCCACCATGATCAAAAAAAGAAGTAAGGGTGACACAGGGACAAGGAAGAGGAAAAGGAAGAATGAAGAGGATGAAAAGAATTCTGTTTACTTTGAGCTGATGGTCAAACACCTATGAGAAATGTGCCAGGATTTTAGATTAAGCGGAAAGGAGAAAGCTGAAATAGAAAAAAAAAAGAAAAAAAAAAATCAGTGCTTGTTCTGTGCTCCTCCCCTTCCTTCCACTCCTTCCAGG
>VFFE01005628.1:1277-121697 GCA_008921705.1 Burhinus oedicnemus
AAAGGAAAGGAAAGGAAAGGAAAGGAAAGGAAAGGAAAGGAAAGGAAAGGAAAGGAAAATGTTATTTATATTTTAAACACAATAAAAACATTAAAACAGAAGATTTTTGTTGCCTGCATCTGCCTGGCTTTTCAATCAATTATATTAGCTTTTTTAAACTAGAAGTTATTTTGAGATTTTTGCCTTTTCATTCAGATTTAAGGTAGGGTTAAAAATTGAAATCTAGGCATCTTCCAGGATGGAAAAATGATTGCAAGTCTCTTCAGAGAGAAACAGGTCTGATGTATCTTAGGTAATGTTAGTGGCTGCAAACAACTAAGCATTAAGAAAGGTAATGTAACTAATCTAATTTAGATCTAATGTAACTGTCCTCATTTAGCATGGGATTTCACTCATCCTGAATTTAGGCCTCTATGCTGAGATGGTAGCCTAAACTTTATAAAGAACAGCAGTAGTGTCAGCTTCACAGGGTGATTAATCCATCATAAGATGCATGGTTCAATACAGAGGACGTATTTTCCTCTGGAGGTGCCTACCTAAACTAGATGCACCCCTTTAAAATACACATACTAAAGTGAAATGATTCCACCCACTAACAAATACAACTCAGGTTTACCTAAAATCTACAATAGTTATAAGTTCTTAAATATTGTAACCATAAAATAGTAAAAAATGGACAGAGAATACAATTAGAAAATGAAGATTTAAAGGAAAAAAAATACAGAAAAAGCAATTGTACTTGTGTGTCACTCTGACAGAGTTGGGTTGACCTATGGCATCGGTGCCATCAGCAATCATCGCATCACCAGGAGCACCATGAGTTTCCTCTGCTTCCTCCTCATTTTCAGCATTGTGACGCTTGGTGATACTTTTGGTCTTTAACACCTGCAGTTCTTCCTCTTCCAGATTTATGTCATATATTTCACCTTCAAATTCCACAGACAAGGACCGGGTTTGGCGAGTGTGAACAAATCGGGGTTTGTATTCTGAAACAGAAGAAAAGGAACATTCCTGGTTGCACATACATATCTACATGTCCCATGCCAGGAACACACAGCATACTCAAAAGAGCAAGAATGCTGTTCAGTAAAAACAGCTTTCTTTCTTCTGTGGCTTTACAGAAAGTTATTTAATGATTTTTTTATATGTTGGGGCCCACACTTTCATGTGTAGCATGAAATTTTCATTGCTTCAAGGTCTGCATTTCACGCTAGTCTGACCTTATGCTACAGTTAGTGTCTATATCCACAAATAAAATTTGTATCTTAGAAATCAGATATCTAGACAGAGACACTCAAAAAATCAGACACCATAGGATTAGAAAACATTTTAGAAAATAAAACCATTCAGTACTGTGAAACAAGATCACCACCTGTAAATTGGCACATAAGTTTGACTTACACTTTAGAATAAAAACGTCTTTTACAGGTAGGCATTAAAAGGGCAAGAATCCATCATATATCAGTGTATGTGTATCTACATTTATATACGCACATATACTTCGACACAACCATCATCCTTATCCATGTGTACAAGTCAGACGACCAAAAACTTCCCGCATTGTAGAGCTACAGTAAGATTTTTTGTGTCACCTTTACCCATTGAAAGCTCTGAGCTTAGTAGGGTTACAGCTCTTTTAGTTAGTCTTCAAGTTTTATAAGTGCAGCAATGTGTACAAGTCAGAATAACTAAGACAATTAACTCTTTGAGGGTTTTTTAATGTTATGTACAAGAATACTTGTGTTTGGGCCCAGTCTGGAAGATCTTACACTTTTTACTTCTTTTGCTAAAGGCACTTGTCCCAAATCAAGCTGGTAAAACCCACAGTCAATACTACACCAAAGCAAAACCACACACACAGAGCCCTAGAAATACATAATCCAGGTCATAAAAATCAAATGTAGGGCATTTCCATTTGTTACATTTATGCTGAGTGCACCTTTGTCACCTAACAGTTAATAATAATTCATGCAGGAGAATAAAACGGGAGCTGTAAGAAAGTACTGCCTTTGGCAGGTTGTTTCGGTTCTGCTGCAGCTTTTATGTCAGTGTCTTTGAGAGACTCACACTGAACCTTTTCCACAAGAATCTTTTAGAAGTGCAGATACTGAGCCTCATTCAACTCTTCATTCAAACCACCCTATCCTTCTAAACTGTTTCAGCGGTTGCCTGCTGTCAAGTGAAAAAGGCTTCCCAGTCAAGTCAATGAAGACATTCATCTTCCTGAAGAGAAAAACCCTAGTTTCAAAGCATCTTTCTGATTTATAACCATATTACTCTTTAATAAAATAATGCAGAAAGATTCATAGGATCAGATGGGACAATTTCTGGCATCGTAACAGTCTCTGATGATACTACTTATTAATCAAGTCACTGAAAGAGTCTGGAATATAAGCGTCTTATCCAAGTGTCATCTAAAAACTGAGGCCTGAATTAGTTATTCCCTTAACAAGGTCTCATTACCATGAGCCTTTCTCTGGTCTACTCGGATGAGTGCTAAGGTGGATTTGGAGGAGGAGGAAGGAACAGGAATAAGAATGTTGTAAAGGAGAAAAGCATAACAAGTGGACTTCTTCTGATGCCCCCTTCAGATGTTTCCCGTACTCCCCTTCTTTCTCTCCCCAAGTCACTCCCCCCGCCGCCCCAGTTGCAATCCCCATTCAGCCCTTGCTTGTGCCCTGGCAACACCTTCTCTTTCCAAGGTACGCGGCTGGTATCTCCCCTCGAAAATGTCACTTAGGGGAACATTCCCCAATTTGAGAATCACCCTGGCAGTCTGTGACATGTAGACTTTTCAGCAGAAATCTGCCTGGACACACTGTCAAGTTCCTTAGATCGTACTAAACAAATGGAAGAAATTATATCAAGGCAGCATTTACACTGAATAATGAGACGACTCAAGACAGACAATACTGTGGTTGAATGTACAAAGAATACCAGGGATTCTTCTTTGCATGCTGAGTGAGGGAGGCTTTGAATCAGGAAATATTTTGCATTATACTGACATTATTTTCTTATTTCATAGACATCTGTGCAGCATCTTCTAACTTTTACATTTCTCATATGACTTTGCTATCTTCCTGTTTTAAAGACCCATCTTTATTTCATTGCCCAGTCTAGTATCCTAGCTAGAGAACAGGAGAGCACAGCCTGCTCTTAAACACAGGCTGAAATCCAGGTTTGCTTTTATTGCTATAGCTACAGAACTTCAGTCTCATCGCTGGGCAGGTAGATGAAAATACTTGTTCCATTAAAAATAATGGCTTCTTGAAATAGACTACTTTTGCAGAAGTCATTAGCAAAACCGAATTCAAGTACTGCTGTCCTAAAACCCTCTTGTACATTCCCTTCAGCCCACGCTCCACTAGAGGACACTGCAAACTCACTCGTGTCCCTGCGGGGATCCCGGGACTGACTTTGCCGGAAAGTTACAGCCCAGCAGAATTTCAGTCCGACAGCAGACACAGCACCGCAGTGCCTCGTGTACAAGGGGATATCTTTGGGATATCGGCAAACAGCATGTGAATTCAGTGTTAACGACGCAGGAAAACACTTGCTCTGGCCATCTTAGCAGATAACGGCACCGACTCATCCGCGGATGCCACCGGGTTGTCATGTCTGAGCAGCGCGATAGATGGCCCCAGAGCATCACCACCACCACCCTCGGCAGCCCAAAGACTATTCCTTACTGTAATCCAAAGGATAAATATTGTTGTTATTATTATTGCTATTACAGAGGCAATTATGTAGAACCTGACTGCCAATTACGGATGTATTCATTAGACACGCAGGTGAAAACAAGAGCGTACTGGTAAACGAACACTCGGCTAGCCATTTCCCCTGCTCTCTGCCTCGGAGTCCAAGAGATCAGATAACACTTACTTTGCGCATTAGGGTTTCTCAAGAACTGCCTTTGATTTTTTCTTTGGGTCCTGCTGTTTCGGTAATCAGTGTCTCCGCAGTTGCAGTCTTTGTCTTTAGCGCTGTATCCCCGGGAGTGTATGCTGCGGGTCCTTTTTCTGATGGCGAGTATGTCGCTAGATACCTTACATTTGTGAATTCGAAGTTTGCCAGAAGCATCCTCTGTGCACTGCCACTTCTGTGAGGGAGAGAAACGAAGATGATTTCCCAGCAGCCTTCCAAACCTCTGCTACTTTCAGGCGGATTGTAAAACAAGACAGGCAAATTTCTTCAAAAATTAAGCAGTCCCTTAAATAACAACTGAGAAGGGAAACATTTTAAGGGTCTAAATTCACTCACATGTTTCTCAACATCTCTCTCATGCTAGGCAAACACAAGCTCGAATGAAATCACTGCAAATCTGCATAAAAAATTACAACCCATCCAAAAAAGATACATAAATCAAGAGTATCTAGACTAAACACATCCCTGAAAGGAGCAAGTAAAAAGTCTTAATTCACTGAGCCACTGAGTACAGCTGTCAGGGCTGTTTTCACCATCTCTTTTTTTCTCTGAAAAAACAAACTTTGCTCCTTTGTTCTTTGACTTGGAATTTCTAACACGATACAGGGGAAAATAAAAACTCCCCACAGATGAAGAAGAACTCGTTCACTTGTAGGGTTCCTTGACAAAGAAAAGGACAAATTGTGGATGTGATTTATAGAAAAATACATAAACCGTTAACAACGTCTAATTTATTTCCTTACCAGTGGCCAGATTTAGGACCTGCACCGTAAGACATGCCCCTGCAAACCATGCCACTCAGACCTGCAAACATTGCTGGCTTTTCATACTTAACATGAGAAAGGAGAAGCCTGAAAATGCAATACCCCTGGCCACCCTCCCTACACCCAGCAAGCGCAAGCAAGGGGAAGAATCTTAGGGATAGTAAACAAATAAATTAGCTTAGATAAAATCCTTTGGATACCTAAGTCTTGAGATTTGTGTCAGACTTGGGAGAAAAAGGTGCAGTCTGGAAGGAACACCTGTAAAAGGCATCGTACATGTGCTGAGTATGAGAGCAAGTGTGAGAGAATGAGAGGAAACAGAGTTTTTTCCAGCTTGTCTGCACAATATCGATCTGACTTGATTATCAACATCACTGAACCAGATGGAAGATTCCAGGTGGATTTTTTCAGTGAATCCCACTGTCTTCACATTTCAAATTAATAAGCAACTGGGATTTTAATTTTCCTTCCACACCAAACTGTCTTAAAAAAGCAAAATGTCGTTTTTTAAAAAACACGGATAGGTGCTGACAGACCAGAGCTCTTTTGCCCATGCCCAAAGCTTGCCATATAAGGCTGCTGGGTTAGCGCTGGCACTTGTAACACCCGACACAAGCTAAGAAGCCTGTGATGATTTTAAGTCAGTTGTAGTCTGAATAACAATAGGGAGAACTAGAAATAGCTATGTTTATTTATAATTTGAATACAACTGTAACTGATTATTACCCAGTGAGTTTTGTTCACTTGTGCATCTTAAGCCACAATCACCAGACTTTGCATACAAAGGAAACGAGTGTGGCTGAATAGTGTAGAGAACTAAACTCCATAATGCTATTGATAACTGGAACCTTTTAGTTGCAGTTTCAGCTAAGTTTCTCTATAATGTGTCCTTTTTGGGTTCCCATGACTGAATAGCGTAGCTTTCTCCTGCCTTGTTAATAATAGCAAGATGTCTAGACACTGGTCCTAACGGAGTCCCCAACTTAATTTTTGAAATGGACACTGACATCAGAGCACACACGATTCAGTAAGTCTCTTCCATTAACTAACGACTGCTCTGGACTGTTTCGGTGGTGCTGTCAAGCTGACTGAAGAATGAAGAAAGAAAACGAAGCCTCAGGTAGATTTGCTGACCTGACAACCCGAGGAGTGAGCTGATGTAGCTCTGAACCGCGGCAGTGTGAGAGCACTCTCTGGCCCAACACGTGGCCTGAGCTGAAAGATGGATCCCATGCTCGGAGACCTTGCCTGGGGATTGGCATGACTTTGATCCCAGAACAGTAAACCATGTGTAAAAGGCCATAGGCCACCTGAGAAATTACACTCATGCCCAGACTTTCAGTGTAAACCTACACCTACAAGTGACAAGGGGACTTTCCAGAAGTAAAAGTGCCCGAGAGCTATAACGCTTTGCCAGATTTTATTTTGCAATAGCGTGTGCGCTCTTCCCACTGCAATAAGAGAAGATTGTTACAGGACAACTGACTGCGCCACTGTATTTCCTGTGTTTATTGGGTACACGCTACATTTATAAACATATGGCACTAGTTTTTAATGAGTCTCAAAAGTCCCACTTTAAACTAAAATAAGTATTCTCTTTGTCTAACATTAATTACAGCAAGAGGTTCCAGGAGTGGCTTTGATAGCCATTTAGATCGTTTTTAACAGTATTATGACTAACATGGAAACAAGACTGTCTGTGTCCAGTACAAGCCAATAATAATTCTCTATTTAAAACAGGGATTAAATGTGATTCAGTTCCTCTTTTTTTTTTTTTTTTTTTTTTTTTTTTTACATTTTACTTTAAAAAGTGTCATTATAAAGATGCTTCCGAGTTCTAAGATGGAATTTTTAGACTAACTTTCCTGAATCCCTGCCCATGCCAGCGTAATAGGGCACTGAGCATGCATTATGCATTAAATCATAATGGTCCTTCTGCTCGTCTTTAGATCTATAAAATGCATTAACACACATAAAAGAAGATTCTGACTGATGCACTGCCCCTTCCCCTCCCCTGTTTTCTACCTTCCTTCCCGCTATGAATACCAAACTATTCTTTGAAATCCAGGACTATTAGGTTCGGTTTCTGGGTCCCCATTTCTCTGTCAATAAAAAAATGTTGGCACATACACAAACTAAATATGTCTTCATTAAATTTTAATTTGTATGTATTTTCTTATTTTCCCCATGTTTATCTTCCTTCTTGTGGTGATGTTTCCCAGGACACCTAAGCCGATCTAGCAATTCACTGTTGCCATAGGAATATGGGATAGTCCCTGCTTCTGGCTGGATGCTGACTTAGGGACACCTGTGCTGATTTATTCTCTCCCTCAGTAGGAGAAAAGAGGACTGAATCAGAATTTAAAAAATCCCAACAAACTAATGGGAGAGGAGGAAAAGTAGGACCCTGCCATTTGGCTGCAAAAAGCCGTTAAATCATTTCAGTCACGTTGTGAAACTTAACCTGTGCCAGCCTTCTTCCCTGTCATTGACTCATCTTTTCTTTCTTTCCTCTCATTTCATCACCTACCCTCCAGCAATTATTTCCATCTCACCTCAGCTCCCCACTTCCAGTTTTCCTTCTGCCTCAATTTCGCTTCAGAAGGGAACCAAACGTGGAAGAGGACCCTTGATACCCCTACACCAATGGAGTCCTGAAAACCCCATCTGAAAGCTGGTGGGACTATGCTGCTGTGAGGGGCTTTGCTGGTTTACAGCTGCCCCAAACCGCGCAGGGTCTGTTCTGCACCTGCGCCTGGGGCTCTGGCTGGCTCCGCGTGTGCTGCCTGCCAGCTCTTCCCAGAGCCCTCCCGGCAGCAAATTGCAGGGGCAGCTTGGGAGGGGTAAAACTGTAAAAGGACTGAACATCCTATGAGGAGCAGCTGAGGACTTTGGGTTTGTCTAGTTTGGAGAAAAGGAGGCTGAGGGGCATCCTCATTGCCCTCCGCAGCTTCCGGAGGAAGGGAAGTGGAGACGGAGGTGCTGAGCTCTTCTCCCTGCGATCCCGTGATAGGGCATGTGGGAATGGTTCAAAGCTGCGCCAGGGGAGGTTCAGACTGGACATTAGGAAACATTTCTTTACCAAGAGGGTGGTCAAACACTGGAACAGGCTTCCTAGAGAGGGGGTCAATGCCCCAAGCCTGTCAGTGTTTAAGAGGCATTTGGACAATGCCCTTAACAACGTGCTTTAACTTTTGGTCAGCCCTGAAGTGGTCAGGCAGTTGGACTAGGTGATCATTGTAAGTCCCTTCCAACTGAAATATTCTATTCTATTCTATTCTATTCTATTCTATTCTATTCTATTCTATTCTATTCTATTCTATTCCATTCCATTCCATTCCATTCCATTCCATTTGTTAGGAGCTCAAGCTGCTTTTAATCTCTGCCAAACCTGAAGTTCAAACACAGAAGTACACATTCCTGCTCCTCGGTGAGGAGGCAAGCACTGGACTGCAGCAGGACTGCAGCGGGAGCTTTTCCGCAGATGATATCATTGGCATGAAGCATTTTCTTCTGAGGGTAGAAGTTTGCCCTTATAAAGTCATTTCAAAGGCAAAGGGGAGCAAATGGGCTGGTTAAAAGGGTATTGTTTGTACTTGGTGGCTTTGCTTTGTGCTGCTACTGGCAGGGTTCCAGTTGCAACTTAGAGCTACATAAGCAAGACAACAGCAAATGACGTGGTAACTACCTTGGGTCTCAGTTTCCTGGTATTAATCAGTTTGTGCCACTGCCTTAAAATTAAGCAAGTCTATTTCATTACTGGATATAATTAAGGCATAAAAATATACATTCAGCATGAATCATTGTGATGTGTTGCTCTGTAAATATCCACTTAAGCAAGATTTCAAATCAGCTTTGTTTAGTTAATAGACTGTGACAGCTTTGAGAGAGTTCCTGCCCCCTTATATAGAAGCGAAATTAATTAGACAGTTCACGAAAGGTGTCATAAGAGTAGGCAAGCCAAGGATTTCTATGAAATGTAATTACCTAGTATTTGCAGTAGACACTTCAGTGTTAAATATCTTGTCAGATTTTATCACAAAGCTATGAAACTCTGAAAAACGTGCAACTAGAAATAAAACACGCCGACAATATTTTTACAGGTGCTTTTTCATTTTGGTAATGTATGACTGACTTTGAGTATTATTGCTCAGCCTAGGGAATGTTAAGATAAGGCATGAAAAGGAAGACTTCATGAATTTAAACATGTCCTCAAGATCTCATTTCCCTTTTTTCCTGTTTCGAAAGGTATGATCCTAATTTGAGAACAGTTTAGATGAAAATACCTTCATGGGCTGTGTATGTGTGCACTCTATTAGCAGTAACCAGATCTCGGTGAGTGTCAGGGGACCTGATGTGATAATACCGCTAAGGGAGTCTGGTTTAGGGCTGTGCTACTGCAAGAAGAACTGAGTCCTGTTTTTGCTTTCTCTATGCCATTCAAAGAGGCCACATAGCATATTGAAAAGTGCCTTGCAATTAGTTGGCTATGCTAAATAGTACCTAGCAGCAGCAGTTTATTTCTGCTGAATTGGACCCGAATGCTGAGAAACGTTTACGGGCTAAGGCCATGTCCTCTACGCATTCCCGTAGAGCAGTCGTGAACCCTGGTCCTGACCGAGGCTCCTAAATGCTCCTGGAAATACTAATCTGTGTTGTTACGTCTCAGCAGTATTTGAACATTGCACGCGAGTGCAGCTGTTTAACAGAGATAGTGTGCCAGGTTCGCTGAGGGAATTTGGAACTGCTGCATTGTTGTGAAACAAAAATCTCCTCCTTCATTTTAGAACTGGGTTGATGCTGCCCATAAGGACAGATCCCAATTTTTGCACCACTCCCTCATAACTGGACCACCTTCTACTGAATCATGCACAGCTCCAGAGGCTACTGATGTGGATATATTCAAAGATGGTTATTTACATACAGCCTTTCTGCCTGAGAAAATGTTCCCGAAAAGTGCAATGGTCAGTGGTTCAACAGGTAGGGAAGCAATTTGTCCTATAAGAACTGATGTAATATAGGGGAAAATGTATGACAGACTTTAGAAATACATTCAGTTAAATGCAAGGGGATAGAACTGGAGGAAAAAAATAATGAAGAAATTAATCACTGTATAACAGAAACAACTATATGAAAATGGCTAATTTTGAGCTACTTCACAGCGTTTAAGAAATGGAAGAAAGAGAAAATAGCCTAGGAAGTTTACAGACAACACAATTTCACATTCTTGATATATAGACAAGATTGATATTAAGTGTCACAGTTATAGCAGTTCTCTAGTTTATAAAAAATGCATAGACTGCACTGTCAGCTCTAGAAGTGCAGGCACTTAGGCTGAGACACCAAGTATTTCACCTCCATAGCATTCTCTACCAAATCTATTAGCTTGTTTGTAGTTACAACTCAACATCAACAGGCTTCTGCTATTATCCAATAAACATCCACTGTCAGGTGCAACCAAATAGGAGCTAATGAAAGGGATAAATTTAGTCTTTCACTTGTAAATAGTTACCATTGGGTCATATACATTTAATTTGCAGAGGACTTAGTTTATACTATATTTCACTGGATACTTTAAAATGGAAATTCTGCAAAAAGAGAACCTCAAAGGAGTACTACAGAAAGTGCTAAAAGTGATTCTTGCATAATCTATGTTTTCTGCCTAAACATTTTTGATACATAAAATTGCTTTTTAAGGTGCCATTCTACCAAAAAGTCTTTCTGTTAGAGAACATTGACCGATAAGATGGTGGTAAAAATGCTGAATACAGTCGTGCATTGAAAGAGATGAAACCAGCAAAATCAATCTTCTCAGACTGGAATATCTCTGGATTTTATCCAGAATAGAGCTGGTACTTCAGAATAAGAATTGCTTAAATCTGAAGAATTGTCAAATCTGGAAAGACCTGCCCTCTGTTTAATAGGAAACTTAAATATTTAGGCTGAAATGTGAAATATTTATGCTTTGAAGGATTATTTTTAGAGATAAAGGAACTTATCTTCATATTTGGTTTTAACTCATAAACAGAGTGGTATTTAAACAAGGGGTATCATAAATTCTGGCAATTCCTATGAATTCTTGAGCAACTAAGTTGCAGGCATGTTGCTGTCAACTGTGAGGGATGACTCTGTAGGGTCTAAAGTGAGCAATAGCTGCAAGAGCTGTTCACAAAAGCACTGAAGTATGTACTTAGTTTTAAGCACATAACTGGTCCCAAACACATATGCTTCCAGTTAAGCCTGTGTATAGATGCTTTGCTGAATTATGACTATGAAAAGGTGGTATCAGTGGGCAGATGGCAAAGAAGATCCGGCTTCAAACCGATGTTCTGGTAAAACAGGTTGATCACTAGTGTCTTTTGACTCCTGCAAGCGTCAGGAGGTTGTTCTGAAACCAGGAGGATCCATGTGATGTTTATATGCCATATCATAATTTTAGTTGGGTTTTAGTGGGTGCTCACAGTCTGGCTGTCAGTGGTTGGCCAGACATCTGACACTTCTGGCCAGCTCTTACCGGCTTATGTGTTTTTATTCATACTCCGCAGCTGGTCATAAAGCTGACCTTTACAAACGTATGGTCTGTAATATTTACTTTATGAGAACATAGATACTTGAGCCAAACCAGACTACACCTAATAAGATCCATTCTAATTTCCTTTACAATATTATCTGTAGGCTGATTGACGGCAAGTGTTCTTCTAGCATTGCAAATAGACATGCTTTCGACTGAATGCTGATATGATAATGTGATAAATATGAATATGAACAATAAAATTAAATTCTTACGCTGGATTTTTAAATGGCGAAGGATACATGAGAAATAAGAGGTATGTACTGACTAGATAACATGCTCTTTGGATCAGAGCCAGAATAATCTTGCACATTTACTGCAGAGCTGATGCTTGGATTCAGCAACATGTCTCCAGTGACTACCTGGAAAGCCTCAAATCACTGTAAAATACATTGAGACCTAATTTAACTAAAATCTCCCTGTGCAGTCTTCAGGTGTATTCTCCAAATGGAACATTAGCTCTTTAGGGTAGTTTTGGGATACAGTTCCTCAGGAGGAAACACAATATTCTGCATCTCTAAAGCTGAAGTGCATGAAAAAAGGGCACAAGGAAGGTTAGCGGCTACGGCATTATACCTGTCTAGCTCGATTTGAGTTCATGGGCCTGCACGTCATACAAACATGGGCAGCACGATGCGTTTTTCCATTCTGCCCACTGTCGGTGCTCGTTGGAGCTGGCAGCAGACCACAGATCTTTACAAGTTTCAGACCTTTGCTGTTCACAAACTGGCAGGTAGTGCCGGGCAGATGGTAGGAGATGTATGCCCATAAAATAAACAGACTTGTGTCTGGGTTTGGCTGCTGAGTCATCCAACCTAAGAGCTAAAATTTTAAACACAAAGCTTCACAGTCCTCAGTTTGGGAGGGTGGCTTTTTTTTTTTTTTTTCCCCTTGTTGGGAAAATTTTAAAATAAGGTTGTGGTTTGTGTAATTTTTGTAAGAGGATAAAAATGCATGTTTGGCTATGGATTTGATACTGGTTATAAATAATGGATTGCACAGTACACTGGAGACACTCGGCCTAGCAGTCACAAGACCTCGAATGGTAACTGCTATCTGGGAAACAGTGTTAAGTCCCAGAAGTCAAAATTATGCTTCAGGAAAATTCCTATGACTCAGACTGGTGGAGAGAAAAAGAATAAACACGTATGAATTAACTCAACTCATTAATTACATGTTTAGGTAAGGGAAGAGGGAAAGAAAAAGTACAAATGAAAACACAGTTAACATGCTTTTATTTGATATTTGCTAAGTATCCAGAAGAATTTCATGGGTGAGAAGGTGGAGTGAGTTCAACAATAATAACCTGCCAGAGGATTTAAGAGCAGCTTGCTTCTAAACCTCCTGAACTAACATATATTCTCATCTCAGGTTATTTCAGTGGAAATCTGAGAGGAGATTTGTGTCATGATAAGGTTGCATTATCCCAGAGAAACACTTGTTCACATGCTATTCTTTCTGCTCTATTGGAAAATTAACAAGGTTTTAGTTAAAAGTTCATACTGATTGTTTCCCATTTTAAAACAACAGCAGAGGTAGTAATGTTGCAGATGAATAGATATTTCTATACTGTGTACCTTATTACAGTAAAGCTGATCAGGGAAATATGTATCAATGAAATATAAAAAAACCCTGCAAACCATTTAAGTGCTAAACCCCATCAATAGTGACTACTAAACCAACTGGGCTCAATCAGGTGACCTCAGTAAATTACAGCACATAAACGGGTGACAAATTTGGCATATAAACTACAAAGGAAACCTCTGGTTCCCATCATAATTTCTTGCAGTGCTCTCTGGGGTGTTAAGGAGGGACGGCAAAGGAAACTTCTACCCTGCCCCAAGCCCCAAATCTGAGCAGAGCCCACCCTGCTGCTGCTCCCTTTGCAGGGGGAGTGAACCTGGCCTGGGTGTGAAGGGACCGGCTGTGCTGCGGCTGAGCGCAGGTCGACAGCTGGGTCAGGGCAGGAGCCAAAATCTAGTCTGTGTCCAAATATGATAAGGGCAGGCGACCCATAACTCACTTACAAGATGGACAAAATTAAGAGCCCCTCCCAAGTTACGAAGTTGAGGAGGAGGAACAAAACATGAAATCCTCAAGTCCAGGTATTAAGCAAGCAAAAAATCAAGAGTGTGTGCAATTGCTGGAAGGAACATCTGGAGGTCATTTAGTCCAACCTCCTCCTCAAAGTAGGAACAACATTATTAGGTTTTGAAAGTATCCCTGGATGGACCTTCTTTGGGCTTCAGTGCTTAATCACTCTTATGGTACCATTTTTTTTCCACACACCTATTCAGACTTTCCCTTGCTGCAACTCCTCTGTTGCCAATAGGCCTTTGCTGTGCACCTCCAAGTGCCTGTGTTTGTCTGCTCTCTAATTAGGTGAAGGAAGCAATTAGATTCCCTCTTTGCTTTCTGTTCTCCTGGCTAAACAAACCCTGCCCCTCCTCAGCACTTCCTGACCATCTCTGTCCATCCACTGGACTTGCTCCAGCTTACCAAAGTCCCTCTTCCAACGGAGGTCCCAAACCGAATGCAGTGCTCCAGCTGCAGCCTGGAAGCACCAAGGAGAGGCGAGTACTCACTTCCCATGCCCTGTTAGCTGTGGTCTTCCTAACGCAGCTCAGCAGACACGGTCCTCTCCTCCGCAAGGGCTCACTGCTGACCCAAGTTAATGACTGCCTGAACATAACTCACAAGCGAACGTATCTATGCAGTAGTGCACATCTCATTTCTGATGTGTTCTCAAGGAGGTGAGTGAACTTTTGGAAACTGTCCTCCCATAATGGGGATTATGAAAAAACAGCAAGAAGAGGGTGCTCTACAACGAAAGTGGTAAAATCTGTCAATGGTGTTAAAAAATTTAAATAAAATAAAAATAATGGTGAAATTAGTTTAACTTAATTTGCGTATGCATTTTGTAACTAGATTTTCTTAATGAAACAAAACTTTTTTGTATTTATTTTGGTAACCCATAAGCCTCACTGATTTGCAGGTAAATAAAATTTATAAACTAGATTGATTTCATATCTCTTTTTGGCAAACAGTCATTTAGAACTTTAAAAACTATGGAATAATTATAGCAATTTTACAGATGTTTAATATTGTCTTTTTTTAGTTTTTTTTATGTTTACCTACTTTTAGATAGACATTGAGCATAGAAAAAAATTGAAATTTTGAAACTTTTAATTAAAAAAAGTGTCTTTACTATGCCAGGTTCTTTTTTTCTTTCTTTCTCTTTTTCTTTTTTCTTTTTCTTTTCCTTCTTTTTTTTTTTTCTCCTTTGGACATTACTTATTAGATAGAAAATAAGCTGAAGCAATTATTTTCCTGAGTATCACATCCTTGGAGATTTTGGAACTAGCAGGTCTCAGGATCACACCTCATTTTAATACAGGAAAAACAAATTTTCTTCTTTTTCAACTCCCCATTGTGTTCTCTGTTTCAAATGAACTAGATATTGACTAAAGTAAATTAAAATGAAGAACAAGCTCTAAACGTACTAGACAGTACATTGGTGTATTAATTCACCAAATGCTTATTCTTAGTTCCAGACATTTAGCAGCAACTTCCCACAGACCAGTAATTTCATTATTTAAAAATCTGTCAGCAATCATTCATTCTGTGAAGGTGATTTTAATTTAAGTGATGTTAACAGCAACTGCTTAGAGTAAATGTAGGAAGTATTATAAACCATCATAATTAAAGTGATATTTTTCTATGCATACACCTATGTAATTTAAATTAAAGATACTAATCTCAAAAGATAAAACCAAGTTAAGACCCGCATAACAGTATTTCCTTTCATCTTTTCCAAGGGTGCAAAATGACTAAGGGAAATCTGCTGGCAAAATCTTATATTAAACTATGGTGCCTGATATTGCACATCGGAAACCATCTGGGCTAAATTACAATTATTTGGCCTATTAACTTTTAATTTTCTTTAAGAACTTTTCTACATGGAAAAAATCCTGCGGACACTTATTTCACACTGCAGTGCCTCACTGATATTCATGTTACTTCTAATGTCGCTCTTTAAATTCACACCCTTCCTATTCTACATTGACTTCCCTGTGAGAACTGCATATAGCCCGTCCCTGAGAGAGAAATTGCCCTTGCTCTGTCTGACGGGAGGTTTCTGTAGGCACCTTTAACTTTGTGTTGTGGTTTGGGCTGGGCTGGCCACTAAAACGAATGACAAATGCTCTCTTTTACCTCTCTCCCCTTCATCCATGTAAACATCACAGAGGGGTTAAAAAGGCATCCCTGCAAGAAGCCTTCAGGATGTTAGCAGTATCTGGGATAACTTTGGTCTCTTTGCTTAAGAAAATAATTCATATGCACCAATAGCTGGGTCTGAAAAATGGTCTTAAAAAGGTCAGTTCAGCCCTGTCCTTCGTTCAGCCATGAGGGATAGCTGCTGGGCTCCATGGAACCAATGTATCTTCTGCATTTAAAGGACCTCGATGAGGGATCATAGGTGGGAGAGGAGCTATCAAACACCATTGCTCTCGTAAGCTCCTTGCTGGCTCAAGGCCTTCTCCCTCCGCCCTTTGATCAAATGGGATTCACCAATATGGGGTGGAAAGGCAAGTCTACCGCAGTGGGCTGGGAACACGGCTGTGAGCAGTGTCTCCTACTGCTTCAGGTGTGATATCTGGTCAGGACACTTAACCTTTTCTATTCACATGTGGAAAAGTAAAGCTATTCCAAGCCTGGATTTTGGCATAAGAGGTAATAAATATAAGAAATAATTGCAAAGAAAATATTTTGGTATTTTAAAACTAAACATTTTAGCGTCTAACAGTCTAAATGACTCCATTGATCTCCTGTAGTTTTTATAAAAAAGTTCAGTTTTTCAAATTTAATCTCTGTTTACAATGGCAGTGTTTGAACTCCTGAAAACTTTGCTCTTGGCTGAGACTGTGATATTGTGTATATCCCTTCAAAAGTAGCCACGTTTAAGGAGCATGTGTGAGGTGAGAGCTGTGGCAGAGGACCTGACCGAGGATGTGCCAGCCAAAACATATTCCAGTCCAGTCTGGGATTAACCGAGATTTACTGTAACACTACGCTCTAATGAGCGAGAAGGGGAAAGGTGGGAACGGAGCATTTCTTTAAATGAGTGAGCTCTCCCCAGCACCCTCCAGTTTGTTGTGTGGAGCTCTACCTGCCCTGGGTGAAGCACCATGGGTGGCTGCAGATGGAAGGGGAGCACAGTGAGGCTTTATGCTCCTGTTCAAAACAGCTTACCGATATTTCAGCGCCAGGCCTACGGCCGGCTGCGGCGGTCTGAGCAAACATCTGAGGGAAAGGCACAAATGCCTGCCTGGGAGAAATCGTCTCACACTCCTCCAGGGAGGTGTGCGGGGATGGGGACAGAGGGGGATGACGGCAGGGAGGGTGCGAGCTGCTGCCTGGGGCCCCCAGCATGTGCCTGGTCAGAGGTGGTGTCGGTGGGAAGGCATACAGCTCCCTTCCACATCTCCCCAGTAAATTCAACTTCGTATGTTACCATAGGTATAGCATTAATTCAGAACAGATTGAAGAGAATTTGGGGTCAGACTCACTTTTCTTAATTTAGCTCCCTCCCTGTATACGCACTACAGAGCTGCAGGTGTAAGCTACTAGTTACGGGTGCAGTAACTTCTGGTTTTGTGAGCAGGCAATTAGACCTTTGTATCAGTCAGGCGTTATACTGAAATCATTAAGGTTACGAGAAGAAAAAGTAATGCTTGGGTATGCGTGTCACTCTCAGATTCCTTACAGTGACCTTAAACAGCAAGCGTCTCTGAGCAAGAGGACCCTTCTATTAAAGGTGTTTCAGTAATAAAGCATGATGGCTACCAAGTGTGTCGTCCAGTCATTCACCCCAGCAAAAGAAACCATCTGTAAACACAGGACTCACCAGTTTGCTTCAGTAATTCTGAATTAGCCCAGTAAGTACAAGTTTTCCCTGCTCAAAAATATTCTCTCCCTTATTTATAATTATCGTTGAATTATCTTGCATATTTATCATGCACTGCATCAAAGAAAAAGTAGTCATCTAATGTTATACTTGAGCATGGGAGTTTTATTATAAGCCCCTTATGGAGGCAACAAACTAAGGACCAGACCTCCAACACCTTAATTTGGAGAGTTGCTTAGAGCAATTTGTCTGGTTTTCTTTGTTCTGAAGATATTCAGAATAAAGGTCTTTTAGCTATCTTCCAAATGCCATATTCTTCAAGTTCTTTTGACCCACAGTAAATAGCAGCTATTTCCCCATGTCACATAGAAGACTGCAGTAGTTTGTGGCTTACCTGTCCTGGTTGTTCACAGGCTGTCTGGTATCTTGCTTGCTGGCACAATTCTTTAACTCTCTCATATTTTGGTAGTTGATTAGACTGCTGAGTGTTTTTGTTGGGTTCTTCCTTCTTCCGTAGAAATTTGCTTTAAGAAAAATAAAGTTGAATATTTTAGATGCATTCTTCTAAACTCTGGAGATTATGAATTTAACTGGAAAAGCAAAGCTACTTGAAGATTTAATGCTTCTCAGGGAAAAAAAATCCCCACACTTCTGTTACTGACCTTCAGTGTAGGTCATGTAGTGAAATAAAGGCTCAGGTGATTTGCTGGAAATTACCCAAAGAGAAATAAAGGCTGCTGAAATATGCCTAACTGATGCAGTTCAGCACCATTCATACATAAATGTATGTTCTTTCACAGAGCAAAACACACTGAAGCAGTACTTGCCTGGCTGAAAAGCCCAGCTGAAGAGACTAAAGGGATTCCATACTCATTCAGCACTAGCTTGGCTATATCTTATATATTACAATGTGTCTTATATGCACTGTTTTGTACTACATCACACAAGATTTCCATAATCTGTAAA
Organism: Burhinus oedicnemus; assembly: GCA_008921705.1. Classification (NCBI taxonomy): domain Eukaryota; kingdom Metazoa; phylum Chordata; class Aves; order Charadriiformes; family Burhinidae; genus Burhinus; species Burhinus oedicnemus. The sequence goes on from VFFE01005628.1 coordinate 19,411, forward strand.
GCCATAAAGTACCGCAATGAAATTGCTGTAAAATTTTTACCCAGAAAAAATTTTCACAGCAGTAATTGTCAAGGCTAGATGGTGTGAAGAGCTATCAGTGAAAAGAGGAGCAGGTATAGCCATAAATCTCATTTACACACAAATCTTTGCTCAGCTAGAACAAAAATAAAGAATGCTTCCAATATGTGATGGGAAATACAAAATCAGTTGATAAGAGGATTCTGCACAGCTAGATTTGAAACAGATTTGGAAAGAAAATGAGTCAGATGATGACGTAAGCAGTCACAAGTACAGTGTCAGAGAAAAAGGAGGTACACGCTAGGAGAGTTGCCAGAAAAGCATGCTTTCAAATTTCTTCGGAGGTAGGGATTTGGGAGCACAGCAGCTTGCAAAGCCAGTGATGGGAAACTAGGAAACAAGTCAGGCCTGTAAGTTTGCTTGCAAAATTTACTACTTCGCTGACCATAAAAAGGAAGAGGAGGAAGCAGAAAGGAAAGCATGTACAAGAGGGTGTTCCCAGTAGGCAGGCTCTCCCAAAACTCTCTCACCCCTAATAATTACCCTCTTTCCACTAGAAATGTGTCGCGCCAAATTTTGGTCTTCTTGTTTGTTCGAAACCTGAAAGCAAAATAATAATATTTACTGTTGGCACCTATGTATAGCACTCCTAGTGCTAACAATTTATTTTTTAAAAAACAACTCTCCACTTATATATACCTGTAATTTTATAGACGTGCTATTTAGGAGACTTCAGATGTGAAAGCTGTGGTCGTTGGCACGACACAGCTCATTTTCACAGAATCTTTTTCCACTCAGTTGTTGATTTACTTAGGTGTTTGCTTCTAAACTGGCTAAAAATAATGCTAGGACTCACCTGTTTCCTGGTCTCTCTAAGTCCAGAAGCTTTAGGACAGATTTGCCATCCATATCTGGAGGTGTGTCAAGTCCTGCTATATCCAGAATTGTTGGAGCAAGATCAATATTGAGAACTATCTGAGGCACTCTGCAAATCAACAGAAAAGGTCATAGTTGTCATGTGTTCAATATGTAAGTCTTCATATTCTCTTGGAAATAGAACGGTAATTAATGTTTATCAGGGCTTTGAAGATGTAAAACTTGACAGAAGTGCTAAGTTTAGAAAATCCCCTTTGAAGGCTACAATTCTGACAACTGGCCAGTACTGCAGACTGTCATCACAAAGAAAAAGCTAGGCACAATAAAACAAGGAGGTGCAGTAGCCACTACTCTTATCTCCTTGACAATGAGGACATAACACCATCCTTTCTTCTAAACCAGAAGGTGAGCAGTAAAGATGAGCACCTACCTTTTAAAAGCAAAACCCACAGCCTAACCCTACAGGACTACACATTATACAACTTTCTTGTCTGCATTATAACATTAATAATATGCAAAATGAAAGACATGCCTCTTTATAAGACTCACTGCTCTGCTATAATAGGACATCCTTGATGAAATGAAACTAGACAGGGTGATAATTACATGCTCTTAGAAACATCTTACATTATGTTCAACAGCTGTGCTAGAGACATAAGAGAACATACACTGATCCCGGCTCTACACTTGGACCACGAATAAAGAAAGGAACTCGAATATCAAAGTCATATGGCATTGACTTCCCCTTGACCAGTCCGAACTGCCCGATATGGTAACCATGGTCAGCAGTGTAAATAATGTAGGTATTCTCCAGCTCTCCCATCTCTGCAAGCATTTGGTATAACTGCAACACAGCATAGGAAAAACTCTGAATTAAATGTAGCAAAACATGTTTTGTCCATAATCATGTATAACCATCATTTTAGTCCCTTAAATACACAGATATGACATCGATGAAGTTGTTGATAGAGACATTCTGGGGATGGACATTTTTACATCTTGTCTTTACTATGCCCTTAAAAAATTCAAATTACAAGTTCAATTTCACATTTCACAGAGGGGAACAATTAAACAGGTGTAGAAAACTAAAATAGCAAAATATGCTAATACTAATATAGTTGCATTACTATGTCCAAAAGTCTTTGTGTACTCAAACACAGCTTGGGAAAAAAGTCTACTACGTCTTTTGGGTAAATGGTACTCAGATTTGATTTACTGTGTTAGTCTACAACTTTTTCATTCCCCACAGTTGTGGGCTTGGGAAAAGGCTGTAAATTTTTATTAAAGTTTAAAGAAATCTCTCTGGGGGAAGATTTTTGGTCATGGTGCTTGATTTTTGAACAAAAAGTCATGCAAAGTACACCTAATAGTTCATGTATCACATTACCTATAATTACATGTACACTGCATTGCCTAACTTCTGCAAACACTCGCAGACTGACACCTGAGTTGCTGTGATTTGCCAACTCCCAGATTTCAGTTGAAGGATGAACTGTGAAGGGAGTGTGTGAAATGAATAGAAGTTGTCATGTGTGCACCTGTGTCTATCCATGTGTACAGGCAGGTGATGTGTCTTCTGTTAATACCAGGCTTTATATTAGGCCCTTTCCTTTTAAAAAGTCATTAGCTGGTTCACCCAGCAATTGAAAGAAGCAAGCGAGGAGCTTGGCACTGTGTTGCAGAGAACATAAACAGAATTCATTTCTACTGAGAATATGTGGAGTAATTCTTTGTGGCCCAGGGGCTTTCCCCAGGCTGTGGTTGGTGAAGGTAAAGAAAGATAAATTCATTTAATTGTGTAATCTACTAATAAGATTGTATTCACAGTAGTTTCTTGAACTCACTCTTTCCATAGAGTCGTCAACAGACATCAGGGTCTGAAGTCTTTTGCGCTGCAAGACGTTTGTGAATTCCATGTGGATAGGCAGCATGGGCCCCGTGTACTGCATGATCCAGTGCTTATCCATGTTTGGTGCATAGTTATAGCTGGGAGTGCTGGAAGGAAGAGAAAGGATCTGAAAAGTTGTGCATCATCACAGGCATCAAAGGAAGGTGGGAACTCCTTTGGTACAGGAATAACCAGCAAAGAGTTAAATCACATATTCCATGTAGGAGCTGGTATTCCTAATGTAAAATATCACAAACATCACTTCAGTAGCTTCCAAACTTCATTGGTTCATACATTACTTCCTCAACATTTTTTAACCACTTGATTTCTGAGCTTTCTTTCAAGCTCAAAGACCACTACCAGATCCACATTAATATCTGGGATATGCCAAAACATATTTCTCAAAAGAATCTGTAATCATTAAAAATGCTTATCTGAATGATACATCCCATAAAGATAAGTAGAAAAATGAAGAAAGTCAAAGATCAAAGGTGACTACTTCCCCTTAGTATTAATGTAAATTGCCCTGATGCTTCCAGTGGGGAAATTACCTTTATATCAGCACAAGTTCAATGAAACTCACAAGAAGATATTTTCCTGTGAGATAAAGAAATTTAGTAGTCAGTACTAAGATAAGAACCGTAACACCGGTGTTACCAGTTTTCAAGACGTCCCCAAAAGTGAGAGCACTGACTTTTTTCCCCTCCCCATCACAAAAGATGAGTGCGGGCATTGCCAGGACCCTGAGTGGGATCCCCCTGGGGCTGGCAGCCTGGGCGCAGGGTCAGCTCTGATACGAAGCCATGCTGTGGCCTTGAAGGAGAGAGCTAAGAAAGTGCTGCAACCAGCGCTGTTGACTCCAGACCCACGTTCAGTCTCCATCACTTGCCCTTCGCCCTCATCTGAGCTACGTCCCAGTGATGCTGAGTGATGTGGTAGACGTGCAAATTCTGCCCGTACCAAAATAACATTTATTTATACGCTAAATCCAGTTGAGGTGTTATTTTTTTTATGTGAATACAAAGTACAGTGTGTTACCAGGACGACATGAACTATGGCAACAATATTGAACTAATACTGCTATCGATACTAGTACTAAGACGAAGTATGGCACAGGGTCCTACTGAAGCAAAGAATGATGCTTTAGGAGTTCGCGCAAACATCAAAGGAAAGATTTAAGAGGGGTGTTCTATCCACAGTCGGTGAATTTTTGGAGGATATTGTATAAGAAACAAGAATACGTTCACAGATATATCACCTCTGAAGAAAAGGTACTGCAAAAAATATGCCAAGTAAATTTGCTGTACAGATATGCACAGTACAAAAGCTTTCCATCAATCCTGTTTTTATACCTAGCATACATAACAACTAAAAGGTGAAAAGAAACCAAACAAAATCCATGTCCTTTAACAGTTTCATGTACATATGACCACTTTCTGTCTCTAACACTTGCAAAATCCAGGCTTTGAGAATCTAGGCTTTGCCATTTTGATGTTCTTCGGGTTTTATTTTTTCCCCATTTCTAATACACTGCAGTACGTGATACATGTGCTGCAGCATTACCTTTGAAACATAAATGTAAATAGAAAATGAAAAAATGCTGTTGTGTGATTGGAATTATTTGATTCCTGTGGTTCTCTTTTCAGTTTATAACCAAAATCCAATTCAGTATTAATTTACTGTTTAGATACTGATAATTTTAATGTGTGCATTACCCAAAGGTATGTTTTCCCCACAAAAAGGTTTATGTGTAGTTGTCCTTTTGTAAGAGGTAGCACTGAACAATATCAGAACATTGTATATTGATAACTTAAACACCTTCAACCAGTCCTTCTTTTAGCTTTCATTTTTCTTGACATGGTTGTATACGGTCACAGAATGGTGGAAGCAGTTGATTTTACTGTATCAGCTATAGTATGGAAAACCTATAACTATATACTCTGAGGATAAAAATTGGCTGAATGGGCAATGTAATAGACTGATAGTCCACTGCAATAAATTAATGGAGTCCACATTTTAGTTGGAGGCTCTTTTTGAGAATTTAGGTAGAATTTGCGAAGCACATATGTCTCTAGTATATACAGCTTGTTTTGACTAACCTACTTAACAATCAGCACCAAGGGAAAACAGAAGTGAGACAATGGTATCACAGGATTTGTGAACATTTCCTTAAGTACTTCCTTCCTAAGAAGTATGGAAAGGTTAACAAAGACAAACATAAAGCAGAATTCCTTTTCTGCTGGAAATTCTTTCATTTCAGGTTGAAAAGTCAAAATTTTGACATTTCCCATGGTAGAAGTCTGATTTTATAGAGGAATGTTTATACTACCACAAAATTAATGAAAATGAGCCCAGGAGCATAGTCCTCTAGGTTGTTGGCTAGTCAGTAGCCCTAGCAGAGGGACTGATGGAGCCACAGACCTTGAAGACGCAAGTCTTAGGAGTTTTGGTCAGCTATCAGGTATTAGGCACATTTACAGAAAGGAAGGATACTTCCAGCGCAAACTTTCCTCTGTTTCTTTGAAAGTCTGTCAAATGAGACGTTTTCCCATGAAAGAGCTCAGTTTTGATTAATCAGCATTTTCCAGCAAAACCCTGCTTTTTTTTCAGCAGACTCCTGAGTGCCCTCTCCATGGAGGGATGAGGTGGCTGTGAGCCATACTCAGCCGGCAGCTCCGTGACAGCCTGCTGCTGTGCCAGGAAGGAGAGCCAGCTGCTGAAGCAGGCTCAGGTCTCATGTTCCCAGGCCATTGTCAGAAGCCTCCTCCACATAATGGATAGTCTTTAAAAGCAGCACTCAAGGGTTTCGCGAGGCGGTTAAAACCTTTCACAGACACTTTCCAAATGCATTTTGAATTTTCTAGGTGAGAAAAGCAGTAGGCAGAGAGTGAGCAGAATTTTCCTCCCAGACAATTCAAGGAACAAGACCTTCTGTGAAATATCCAGTGCCAGTTGTTGATGGAGAAACATGAAGTGGGGGTCCAAAGTGGAGGGGAAAGAGTACTAGAGAAGAGACAGAAAGGAATCCACAAACCCGATAGCTTGTCTGTGTTCCCTGCATACTCCTCTTTGTTGTACCTTGCAGAAATCCACCAGAACGGCACTGCTTGCCAGGCACATAGGTGATAGGTGACCTGACATTGCCCTCAGATCTGTCTACCTTTTCTGGGGGTAAAAAAATCTCCAAACACAACAGAGGTGAATTCTGGGGACAATGTTGCTATTTCTGAAAACCTTTCCACGGAGACAGACCTCTTCCCCGTCAGTGATAATTGTTTATCACAACATTTTTTTCTTGAAGCAGTAGGAGATATCAACTAAAGGTTCGGCTGTTGTAAGCCCTCGAAAGTCATCACGGCACAGTCTGCCACTGTTCCTATTCTTCCATTTTTGGGAACGGCTTTGCTCTGTATTGACAAGTACTTCTGGAAAGTAACACAGCCATCTACATTTCCTTGATTCCTCTTAGCATGGGGAACATAAGATTGAAGAAAGGCACAGTGTCTTCTATTGCCTCTTCTCAGTCATGGAGGTTGTCTTGTCTTGAGCACATTTGTTGATCCATGATCAGCAGATGGTGCCAGGTACCTCATTATTTTCAGGTTGTCCATGGCCTCTAAGTCTGGCAAGGAGCTACTGCTAACCTGCCTGTCCGTCCTAGCTGGGCTGCCCCTGAGCAGCTCAGATCCTGCCCCAGCGTGTAGTAAGGAGCAGTTTCTGATTTCAAGGTCGGTCTTGCTAGTTGATCAGCAAATAATAAAGCACTTAAACCTCTGAATGTGTGCCCAGAGGCTGACTGAGAGTTCATTTTACATGTTACGAAAATAGATAACATGAAAAAGTGCTCCCTTTCATGTAGGTCGGTTCTAAAATGACCAGCAACATACTATGTGAATAGAGGATAAGGACTGAGACAGCAAATGATTACTCTTATAAAAAGGTATAGTATTTGTCGTTCTTGTAGGCTATAGTAGCTTGGGCAAATCTAGATCACTCAGTTGCTCGCTTACATTTGTCCAACACATGCTATGCAGAACTTCCCACACAGAGACTTCTTGGCACTCTGTGACAGGTCTGTTCTGGCACTGGGCAGGACACTGGAAGATGTGAGGTTCATAAAATTTCAAATTGGTACCCCCAGTTTAACTAACAAAAAAATCCCAAATGCTTAACAATAACAAACCCTGAACCCAGTCAGGCACTTTCCCATAAACACATTCTCAGAATGAGAAAAATAATTCACCCTGAGATTTTGTAATAATTCACCTATGTGAATAAATTTACAGAGAAATCATCCCATTTTATCTGCACACTTGCAAAAAACCAAAAAAGTAAATTAGTATTAGCCTTCTCTAGCCTTAGATTAGTCTCCTCAGGAAAGGGATGATTTGCGTGGCGTGAGTTCTGTTAGCACTTGATGTCTTTGCATCAATGTGCATTGTTTTGTTCATGCTCCATCACGGAAATTGCATTCATCGTCGATTTACCACCTGTTAAACTGCAGCAGGAAAGCCCACCGTGGTGATAACAAAGTGTTCCATAGGTTATGGAAGGAGTAAATATCTATAAGCACTAGTACACTTTTCTCTTTAAAGAAAGATTCACCATGAAATCTATCATTTATTTAACTGTAAGCATTGGTTCAAATAGAGATATAAAGTTATGTTGACAGGAAAGGAATTATACTAGCCTTCAGCTTTGTGGCCCAATCCAAAAGGCCTCAATAACCTTCAGTTACATGAACAATCAGCGTTTCGTATCACACGTTTTAATTACTCTTACTGACAACGTATTTACTATATTTGTATACTTAAATCTGAGGCTTAAAATAGAGAATGCATCTTATTTGGCTTCTAAGGTACCACTATAACTTTAAGTTAGACAAGAAATAAAAAAACCCAGCAACCCAAAACAACGGATGCTTGTACTTGAGGACCTATTGAAATGGGGTCCTCAAACAGCAAATTGTTCAGAAATGAATCACACTGTCTTCTACTAGCAACCGAACTGTTTTTTGTGTGCTATTCAATGAAACAAATGGAATAAACCCCTTCTGCAAATAATTATTACAAAAAGATACTCTACAGGTTAAGAAAAGAATGGGAGATTCAGCTTGGCTAATGCTGTTTACACAGTTGTGGTATCTGTGCGGAAAAGAAATAAAGCAGAGCACAGCATGTTTTAAGAGCTCCCAGTATTCAGTGCAGCTTTAAATTAACATTTGTTTTCTAAAGGTTTGATCTAAATATATACATTTCCATTTCAGATGGGTTAACATGGAAAGAAACAGGCACGTTTACAAACATTGGTTCAATTGCTCATACTAAAAATCTGTTTGCATCTATTTACAATCTCCTAATTCCCTCCTGTTCTTATCCAACAAAAGAAAATTATGTTCACAAAAATACTGCCTAAAAATGTTGTTTGTGAATAATTCCATAGAGTTCTCAGGGGTTTTTATCCCAAAAGTGTTTGGCTAATCTTCTGTTTGGATTGGGAGTCCTCCAATTAGTGAAAATAATAGAGTACTTATATGCCCCAGGAATATTTTCATTTCATAAAAATAAAAGCCAACAACATTTTAAAATAATACCTATGGTAAAACTCATTGTGAAAAATGAATAGTTTCTTTACAAAATTAACACCTATATTATTCTTTGAAATATGATTAGCAAACATTGCCTAGCGGTCATGTTACTTCAGAAAAAAGAGTAAATAAACAGAAGAAGTAAATCCTTTGTTTCCAGGGAAAGTAGACTTCCAGGTTTAGACACTGTTCTTGGAAAGCAGGAAGCCTTGCTTCTGGGCAAAATTAAAAGTCAAAAAAACATGACCAGTGGCATGGTCAGTATTAATGTGAATTTGAATGTCACTATTCTGGGTGTACTTTCACTGTCTTTTAAAAGGGGAATCTTTTAAACCCAGGGATATTTATATATCTGGGAATGTGAGGTATGAAAGTTTCACTCCTGAAGTGTAACACAACTGCTGCATTTTGGAATAAAGAACAAAAATAAAGTTGTTACTCGTTAAATATAACACCTTTTTATTTTAGGAAAAAATATTTGTTGCTGCTGCAGAAGTTAATTGGGTAACTAGAATCTTACCACATTTTTATATCACACTATTTCTTCTAGTCCTTTTTAAAATCACACTCGCAATGACGTGTGTGATGATTTTAATCATTTATCTCTAAGTCAGGAGTCCAAGCAGGCCTCAGGCCAGCCATGACAAGACACACTGACATGTCAAGATTTATTACTGATGCAAATGTGTGATCCTACACTAATGGGTAAGTGTCCCCATTACAAGAAATACCACCGTAACCGGCAGATGTTCGAGACTGAGCCTGAGTGACTGGAAGGCACCCTGAATGCAGCCATCTCACACCCCAAATTTGCGGTTCAGACTGCTCTGGGGATTCGGAGATGCAGCAGCATTGCTCGTCACTACTGCAAACACACTGCTACCGCCAGACTTCGTCCTTCAGCACCTTTCATACTATCTGTACCTTGAAACGTAAAGCTCTGCCTTTCATACCCTCTAACTTTTCTCACATTACCTTGGGAAGCTTTCCACTCTTCCCAGATACCATTTCTAGCTGCTCCTCCTGAGACATTTAGCCTGGCAATAGGATTGCTTCCAGGTAACCATAAAATCTGGTTGTCAGTCCTCCTGCCAGCCCAAGGATCTTTAACTCAGCACAGCCAGCAGTGTTTCAGATTTCCATTTTTTACATTCTTCAGTAAACCTGCCTCCCGCAGATTTTTGCTTCTAATGTTTGTTTACTTCACAGCTTGTAAACAGCTTAGGTCTGATTCACATTTCCCTTAAGACTGGTTCACACTGGAAGGTAAAGGGGAGTTAAAGTGCCAGAGGCCCTGAGCATAACTGAGAATTCAGGCTTTCATTAGAGCATCCTTTGAGTCAGAGCTTTCCCGCTCAGCCGTCTGATGGAACAAGATTCCCCTGTAACAGCTGCCAGGGACACCTAGAGAGCCATCTCTTGTGTCATAACTTCATATTTAACACCAGCATTTCCAAAGGTCTAGCAACCCCGCTCCACAACAGATGATGTTCATTACCACAGCAAAAATCTATGTATTGCTTTCATCTAGTACATCTTCTCCAGTCCCATTTTCTTCCACAGAAATAACTTAAGGGCATAGCTAAAGGACATGCATTAGTATGATTTATTGTCAGGAAATATATCACTTATTATGCAGCCAGCAGCCAGCATAAGCTTTCAGAAATATTTTTAGGTATCAGAAATAGGACATGTTTTAAGGAGAGGAGAGGTGGGAGAGCGGGAGGGAGAATGGATGCTTAAAAACAATAGAGAGGGTTTGCTGCTTCTAGTATGATATAGTCTGTTAAACTGGAGCTAATGAGAATTAACAGGGTTCACTTAAAATTAATGATGAAACTGTGTACACATCATTACCTTTCTTGTCCTCGTAAGACTTTTCGTGCCACTCCAGCAGGCTGTTTGTGCTGAGGAGGACAGGACTGTAAGGTAATGATGGTAGGTAATGCTTCCTTTTCTTTTTGGCTTGATGTTTTTTTTTCATAAATCTTATGTACTTTGCTGCTGCATTAATTTGATTTTCTTCTTTCCATGTTGTTAAGTGGGGAAATGAGACCAACAGACGCCCACATTTGAGGGCAGAACTCTCCCTGAACTGGAGTATTTCCTGCCATAGCCACTCCCCTCTGCACATGCGCAAGTGGAAAACATCTTCTAAACAAACTTCTGGTTTGTGTTTTTTAAAAATTTATAAAGGCAGTATTTCAATGAAGTGATAGGCACTTTATCAGCAAAGAAATGTCACATAATTTAAGGGCCTGCTTCAGTTACTGTCCTTTTAAGCAAAACTTCCCCTCACATGTGGTTAACAGGCTATCTTAATCCTTGGTTTGTAGGTATAACCTTCCATCTCAGTTTGTAAAGCCAGCAAGCAGCTTTTGACCTGGTTTCCCTTCTTTGTTGGAGGTAGGCGTTACAGTAACATGATATAGCAACTACATTTTTAAAAACAAAATCCAAGGTCAGATGGCTGTCACCCAAGGTCAGAAAGAAAGAGACTCAAATGCTGCTTGACCACCAAGGAAGAAAACCTAAGGGTTAAATGTTCAAATTACACAAACCTTGGCAGGATAGATTTTATTTTTTTTGTGCTTTTTTCACAGGAAGCACAGAATATTTCTGTGAGAACTGAACTTCTTGTATCTTTTAGAGCATGTTGCTATTATTTTTGCTAGACAAATCAGTTATTTGGAGGCTTCAGCCACCCAAATTGGCAGTTTATCTTCAGTTTGTCTTATTTCTTAGTCTGCAGACTGAACTCTAACACATGCAGTCAGTCAGTGCAATAAGAAACACAAAACAACCCAGCAAGGATCTCTTGAGGTCACTAGAGAAAAAACTCTCTGCAAGAAGGTTGCCAAGAAATCAGCAACACCGGCAGACAAGAAGCACAGCTGAGTCTCGTATTCTGGGTTATTTCACAAGTAGCCTCGCACAGCAAGGTATTTAGACCCCAGGAATCCACGCAAATAAAAATGAATTTACACAAGTGCTCAGACGAAACTAAGCCTGCAAATAGACAACTAGGATCGTCATGTGATCTTTGCAGGTGACATGCAACCTGTATAAGGTGGAGAGGCAGTTAAAATTTTGAAGACTAACTAAACCCATTGGTTCTAGCAGCACAAGCTAGAAAACAAGTAGGCTGAAAACACCAAGCAGTAGAAAGTGTCAGGAGGATGATAAACCAATGCAAGTTCCTACAAGCACTCTTTTGCCAGAAAACAGTGAGTGTGGAGCCTAAAATGAGTTGCTTTGGCCTGGGGAGAGGTAGAGTGAGCTACAATGATTCAGTGCTTTTCTTCCAGACACGGTCCCCACAGCTAAGCGGAAACAGTTTGAATCCTACCCTCCTCTATGATGGATAGTCCCCCAGCAGACAGGATGGCTTGCCTGAGGCCAGGCAATCTGTGCCACTAAACGGGAAGCAATCTGTTGAACAGAGCAAGAACAAATAGATATAACTCTCTTGCTATGAAAAGGGGTGATTGAAAGAGGACATGGGAGAGGTCCATTAAATTTAATGTAGTGACTGTTCATTATTCCTCACACAATGGGAAGAGGGGACACCTGTGGCATGGGCAAGATTCAGGTTTAGAAGGAAAGAAAAAGCAGCTCTTTGTCCCTGACGCACAGGATGGCACTGTGGAACGTTGCTGCAGGATGGTGGGGCGGCCACCATGGTTCAAAAGGAGAGCAGACTGGTGCAAAGAGAATGGGGCACAGTGGCCTGAATGCTTTACCTAAACTGGTCATTTTCAGAAGCTGGAAAAATGAGGAAAAGGGATTTTTTTCTTTCCTTTTTCTTTTCTTTTTTTTTTTTTTTCCCCCCTCCTGAGCCTTCCCTGCTGCCTTCTGCAGGAGCACATAAGTCAGGATACTGAGTTAGAAAGATCTTTCATACAACCCAATATGACAGGTTCTATGGGTTCATGTCTATCTTATTTACCTTTAGGACATAAGAAGGTGACAATAATTCTTCGGGATGATTACTTGAGAACCAATTTCAAGTGAATATTTACAAACTAAAGTATCCATCTCATCAATTCTGTATACAGGTAGGGATTACCCTGAATATCTAAATAACTATGAAACATTGCTGACTGGTTTGCATCACTTGCAAAATCTAGTGTCAGGAATGGGGGATCATTGAGAATATAGGAGAAGAAAAATATAGTTAAGAATGTAAGGTCAGGGAAAGTGGCATATCTAGAAAGCAGCAGCCAATAAGAGTATAAAAAAATACAAACTAACACATGTTTAACCATGTGCTGTGAACTGCAGTTCTCTTTTTGGCCCCAACTAGTTATCAGTTCATGCGTGCAGTTTATGCAGTAACTGCTGCTCCTTGGAATTTTAAACTAGTCAATGTAACTACAAAAAACATCCCTGTGTGTGAGCTACTGCAGAGTGTCCCAAATGCTTTTTGACTGTGTGATGAAGCCGATTCCTTTTCATTTGCAGAGGCCAAATCAATGTACAATCCAGATAAAACATTCTATTAAGTTTTTTTGTGCGGAAAGAGGTGCAAAAACATTGCTTAAGCACAAATGGCAAGAGTGGTCCATATGCCCGTGGTAGACAGAAGGGCAATGGAAAGCTTCCCTAACACCTCACTATGAGGAAAAGGACCCAGAATATTCAAGGTATAAAGCAAGATGTGGAATGCAGGCCTATCCTCAGATTTTTACCCGGAGTTGGCCTCAGTTCTAGAAACAAAATGAAGAGTTCTTTTCTTTATTGTAGTGTAATCACCAGAAAAGATTAAGCATGTTATTTAAAAATGAAGTCAAATAGGCTGTTTTGGGAATCTACCAGTACCTAGCCGATAAACAAATCTGGTGCGCTCAAAAGCTACAAAAGGGTGTTTTTACTCTCTACACATTCAGTCAGTTAGAGCCCTGGAAGCGCATATCTTAGAGGAAGACGAAGGAAGTAATGTCTTTCCAACAGATCCTGACCTGTGTCTACGTATTTTCAGGGTATTGTAAGAAGCTGCCCTTACAAAGCCAAATACTGACCTTTTAATCTCCCACAACTTCCCAGGAGGAAAAGAGCTCCTCTCTGTTTTAGTAATGGTCAGAGCTGTCACTCTCCTCCCCGAAAGGAGCAAGCACGGCAAAAGAAACCAGCAAACATTCACGGCTTACTCTGGGTTTCTTACATTTGAATTCTCTGTCCCTACAATGTCTCCATAAACAAATACCTCACAAGAAGCAGATACAAGGAGCGGGGCCGGCAGGGTGTGATTTTGACTTACATATGCTGTGAAGCATTGGGGTAGAGCTCTGAGAACTGCGGTGCCGAATCCTCGGGGCCATGGGGCGCAGCGTGGCTGATGACCATCATTATGGGCCTATGGGGATATATCCTCTTAGACATTCTGAAGTAATTAATGCTCTCATTAGTGATTAGGTCTGTGAAGTAGTCCTGGAACATACGATTAACACAAAGCAAAAGTTACAAAGTGCATGATTAATTAGATCACATACTATCATGTTATTATGTGATTTTCAAGTCCTCATTAAAGCTCAGATCAGGAAGTAAAAACATACCATCAAAGAGATGTATGATTCGAGGGAGTATAGGGGAGACTGAGCAGTAATTACTTTCTTAAGCAGGCGATGCCACATAAAATGAGACAGTATTTTGCAAATCAGATACAACAGAAGGCATTAAGTAAATATTATTACTAGATTTTGTAATATAATGCTAAATAACATTTAAAATTACAGACTATACTGACAAAGATGTTTCTTGAATTTCACTGATAAAACACTTTCACAAGATAATGGCTCCTAACTGCAAGAAATGATTGACTCTTACGTTGGTTTTCTGTTTACATAAACATTTCTTGCGTGCTCTTTGTTCAGAGTATACTTTTGCATATGTACAAAGTGGAAGAAAGCTACAACAGGCAACAGACTGCAAAAATCTTTATCAAAGAAATTGCAAATGCGAATGCAGGGAGCAGTTGAATTCCTGCAGGCTCTGTTCATTTAATTGTGCAACTTTAAGCAGTGCAGCTGCTGAGATTAAGGTTGTGACTCGCTAATAAACTGGCTTAACCCACAGCCAAGGTGGCAAATGGAAGCCTACAAGGGGAAGGGAGGAAATGGAACTAAGAAAAAAAAGATGAAAACTTAAATTAAACCACCTGCCACCTTGGAGCATTCACTGTTGGCCTGGAGGTCTAGTGCGAGCTTCATTGAGAAAGTGCTGAGACAATGTTTGCAATTTCAAGCACTTCCAGGCATGACTAATCATATGTTGTGGATTCGAGGCCCCGAACAGCTGCAAAAGCAGAGCCTGAGGGACAAGGTCTGTGTCGCATGTCGGTGCTAGGACAAGCCAACCAGCTGTGACCTCCTCGCTCGCCTGCTCCCTGTCCCCCCTGCCCCTTCCCCTCTCCTGTAGCACACACGGGAGCCCTGGCTGCTACAGTCCTTGCAGGGGCACGGAAGAGACAGCGAGCGACCTTTTGGTGTACAAAATGGGTAGTGAGCACGAGGCACCAGAGTTGTGATAATTTCTGGTTTCGTGGCCTGTTCAAGTGAAATGCCTGTATGACTGTTCTCCCAAAGCATCCACTCCCCTCCTGTTTGCCTATTTATTCTAGCTACATACACAGGGTGTGTAAGGAATGTATAACTAACCAATATTCTTTATTTTCTTTTTTTTCACTCTATATAAATATATAATTAGTATCATGTAATTTCTACGGGTGGGGAAATCAGAAACAGACATCGCGAGCTTCCAATAAAATCTCATTACATGGGTCAGAAACCACAGCTGCAACATCTGTATCATCTTCTGAGAGCTACAGTCTGAGGAAATTCCAGATTGCTTTCTGCAGGCTGGAAAGTCTGCAATCTGCACTCCTAAGCCTTTCCGAGAAACTTCACAGCAGTGGGCAGGTCACCTTGGCATACTTTCCAAACTTTGTCAAGAGCACGAACAAGCTCTGAAGTTTTCCGACGGCCGTGTTCTCGCGCTTATCTATTCTCATAGTCATATCCGGAGCCTGACACCACAGGCGTACAGCCTTTTTTTGTGTGTGTGCACTGTATAATGGAAAACAGCATCAACTGAGGTTTCTTATGTGGGTAACAAGTGACAACACTCAGCTAACTTTAAAGTTCAGTAGTGCAAGGGGCACAATTATTTTTGGGGAAGGCTTTTATTTACTATTTGCTTCTGCCACAGAACCATCACTTTCTAGCAGAGAGGAGGAGGGAGGGAGGAATCACCAGGCTGCACTGAAGAGCCCTTGGAAACTTTCTTCCATTGTGCGATTAATATTCTCACAGGGAAACTGATCTGCAATGCCCTGAAGAGAAAATGACATCTCAATTTCTTGGTTGTAGTTGGTTAATTAATTAATTATCTGGTTGATTAATTATCTGAAAGTGATTTTTATATGGCTTAATGATGCAGCATTTATCTGTCTGGAAAATACCTTTGCATAATCAAATCCATGCTTCTCTTTGTTACCATTGCGAGAAATGGTGTAATTATAGAAGCGAGAGTTCTTCACTAATCCAACCCACTCTCTCCACCCAGGAGGGATGTAGCTGCCATTGTATTCATTGAGGTATTTCCCAAAAAAAGCTGTGAAGGTAAAAAAAAAAAAGAACACACACACACAAATGAGGCTTTGCAATCCAAGTTTTTTAGTCTGAGTCAAAAGCATGCATGAATGAAGATAAAATGTGTTAGAATGAGTCAGAGTTGCTTTATCAAAAATGTTCCTTTTATACCTTAGAGGGTTTTGAAATTAAAATAAGTTATTTCCAGAGTTTTTATGAGAGTTGAAAGCCTTTGTGACTTTAGGTTTTCTTCTTAATCTCTTGGAATGTAGTGCTCGTGAAATATTTTAGTGGGCTTTTTTTAGAATGAGTATGTTTCTCTTGGTTTCCACTTGCAAATGGAATAAAAACTCAGTGCCCAGAGGAAACATCTGAGAAACACTTTGTGCTTTTAAGCAAGTCCTGTGATGTTTTGGAGCTCGGCTTCTGACTTTTGAAAGTTTGGGCTTGGCAACTTGGCTATGTTTGCTGGTTTGATAAAAGGTCTGGGAAGTCCAGATCTCTGTCCCGCTGGGAGGCATTTGGGTAGAGCAAGAGGGAATCCCCACCCTGCTTTGCTGCCACAACTTCTCTAGGGCAAAACTAATGAAGAGACAAAGACTTGGAAGTCAACTACCTCTACCTGGCCTGTCAAACTAAGTCTATTTTTTTCCATTAGCTCAGGGTGACAAGTCAGAACCCACTCAGACTGAAACTTTCAGCCTTTGCTCTCAGGCCCAGGAGCGTTTGCAGGTGCTCCTGCCAGTTCCTCTGGAAGGAAGCAAAAAAGAAAACAATCTCACTGTGCGGCAGGCTCCAGCTATCTAGGAGTTGTGAATTGCTTATGACAAAGATACACGGACACCAAAAGCTGGCCAACTCTGCTTTGGGAGGGCGGATTAACGCTGGCATGGCACCCTGGCAAATGCAGCCGTGTTGCTTCTAGGGACAGATGGGTATGGAAGCTCTTTAGCTGCTTGTCTATGGTCTTTGGCCTGGATAAAAAAGTCAGTTTGGATGGCTACGCCCTGCTTTTCCACTGGCTGGGAAGTGTGGTGACAAAACACCTCACTGGGCCTACAACTTGGGGTTTTAGGGATTTATTAGCTCCAGCTCAGTCCCAGCAAGCTACTGGGATGTCTGAATAACTTCACTGTTTGCATTTTTAACTTTCTTGAGGTTTACAAGCCCCTGGAAGGTCACCTGTGCCAGCAGTTCTGTCTCCCGTGTCCCAGCAGTCAGCACAAAAGATACACCCGGTGCTCACAAAGAAAGACACCCCTGAAGAGGAGGGAATGACAGAGGCCTCTCCCTTTCCAGTGACAGAGCTCCTCCAGGTGATAGCTGCCCACATCACTGTACCCCTCGTGGTACACAGCCCCTGCCCTCGCTGCCGACACCGGCTCAGCCAGCCAGGCCTGCCCATGGAGTGCTGCTGCCCAGCATCACTTCTTCAGCTGGGCTTTGGGACACGTGTCAAAACCCTGTACTGTTGCCTACTAGGAAATGAAATCACTTTGGAAAACCTCACATTCAACCTAGATACAATTCAATCTAACCAAAAAAGCACATTTGTGGAAGGGCTTAAATAATTCAGATCTGATTGATGCGGGCATGGTGAACTTCCTGGGAAAACTGGTGGAAAAATCAAAATGTTCATAATTAAAACTTGCCTGAGGCAACATAAATATGGTGTAATTGGATCATATAACTGCCAACTGTCACTAACCAAAGGTTACAGTCATATATAATGTTACTTTCCTATACCACGTGGAATGTGACATACAAACAAGTCCTACAGACACTAGACCAGGCTTCCAGTTCTTCCTCCCACAGCCACTCAGAAAGCAACCCAGCCACTCTCCTTTTTTCTCCTGAGGCCAACCAGAAGTCAAGAAGCTTGAGGTGAAGAGGGTGACCATGGGGAGGGAATATATGCCCAGCACCACTGCCTCCCGGAATGGAAACCGTGCCTCTCCTCTAAGGCAGCCAAACTGGGTAAAACTCCCAGGGAGTCACATGTCCAGGGAAAGCGTAAGGGTAAAAGCTGAACTACTGTGGGAAGGGAAGCCAAGGAAAGAGAAGAAGGGGAAGAAAAGTCAGAGAGAGACAACAGTGAAGAAAAGTATGGGAGAGTGATGTGACCGAAAGAGAGGAAGCATTACCGAGCCAAGCAAAATCAAGGACAGTCTGTGGTTACAGGGGAGATCTGAGGTCAGCCCTCCTGAATGCCATCCCAGATCCATCAGCAGCTACTGCATGACCTTGGGGAACCTCCGCGTGCTGTGCTCATCTGTAAAGGACTTTACTGCCAATCTGCCTCCCACAAAGATCAGAGGCTTTCAAGCTATGAAATGGAAGTTATGGCAATTTGTCATGTAGGATGGTTTGATAGCCCCACCTATCATTAAATTGACTAATACTGAGACCTGAACTCTGCTATTTACAGTCTTGCCAAACTTCAATCATTAGTGATGATAGTTTCCATGCTATCTGACTCAGGCTGCCTTTTGCTGTATGGAGCATTTTAGCCAAAGAGTTCAGCAATTTCCAAGAAAAAGGCTAGGGGAAAATAAATGGGTTTGCCCATTTAAAAATCCTTGGCAAACTTTTCTCTAAGAAGTTCTAGTGTCTGTAGGTCTGATGTAGTGCCTTTGTAAATAACAGAAGTGGCTAAGAAAATCTGTCTCAAAATGGTCAAGCTCTGAAAAACTGTAGCACACAGATAATCAGAAAAAACTTATTACAGCTTCTCAGTTTAATGTCACCATAGGATATTCCTCTTTTGGACCTGAGAAAGTCCCCACAGTTGCAGTTTTGGTACTAAAACAAAGAACAGTCAGCTTCTTTCTCTCCTTCTCTCCTATCTCTTTGATATTCAGGCATTACCTGAGAGAAAGCCACCAGCATAAAACACAGAGATGAAATGACCTGGGGCATAAAGACAAGGAAAGATAAACTGAATTTAGAAAAGGAAAGGGAGGCTTGGAGCTGCTGGACACCAATTCATCTCAGAATTTCCTTGCTTTAGATTACTTAATTTTCCAACTTTAATAATGTTTTGTTAGCTCCTCTTTGGCCCCCTGAACCCCATATTTTGGTGCATGTTATGAGACTCTGGATTGACAGCCTGAACCATTCACCTTTGTGTTGGCAATGATTTAGTATTTTATCATAAAAATAATCTCAGGACTGTCAAGTTTTAAGCAGTTCCTTGAATGACAGTTTGCAGAAATAGATGTTTTCCCCTGTTGTAGAATAAAGCAGTTCCCATGTCAAATGTACAACAAAGCCCTGAATACTAGCAGAAGCAGTGGCAGCCATGATAATGGATCACATTTGCCAAATTTCTTTAACCAAGAGTGGTTTTGTTGGTCAAAAGCTCAGGAGGATGAGAGTAATTAGACAGATGAAGGGAAAAGCCAGGGTTTTACTGAAACACAAGAGTTCAGTCCCTTCACTGTGGGATTTTCTGGGTACCACTGAGTACAGGATAGGGCAGATGAGTCAGAGCTGGAGCCCAGCACCAGCAGCTAGTGTCTGGTTCTTCACACTCGGAATGAAGACAAGTGCCAGAGTAAAAGGAAAGCACAGTAGTGTCCATGGGGCCAAATAATAATGAGCAAGTAATCACGACGGGCATCCTATTTGTTTTCTGTTACCCAGAGGATTGTAAACAATTAAAATGCTATGGAACATGTCACGGAACTGCCTAGGAGCTGACACCGTGATGTGCAAATGTCCTTGCTGGATCTTCACATGCTTGGCTTGTACAGTCAACGCACATCCTTAACTTAGCTGTAGCCCCACACTTGCTGAATTGCCCAAGTCTGAGTACTGACTGGGAATGTTCAGCTTTAGAAGCCGCTTGCACTCAGCAGTTACAGGGTTTAGGAAGCCATTTCTGCTTGTAATTAATAAAACGGAGATTATGACTCAATGGGTAAAAGCCTCATTAAAAAGTAATGCCATTTCAAGGGACATCTTTTCATTATTGCATGTAATGGCCCCCACAGGGATAACAAGAAAGATAAATGCCAATTTTTGCATTTTAATAAGACAGTTTTTATCTGCATTCTGGCAGTTTTGCTAACTGTTCCCAGGACACATTGTTATTTTTTAATCACATGTAGTGTAGATTAGTGTATCAGAATAATTGTATTCTGTGTGAGTATGCTAATTAAGTTTATGCAAACAACAACACATGGCATGGTGAACAGTTGTGCAGACATCTATGGGTCTCAGGAGTGGCTGCAGAATACACGTTTGGTACCTAATATAAATAGATGACTTAATACAGGTTTTTGTTTTCCCTTTAGCAATTAGCTAATGAGTCCTAATTGGACCAAGAGATCCAAAGGCTTGCGATGGGTGCAAGACAAGGAGAATTTGACCCAGGGGATCTCTGGGGTTTGAAGCCAGGATATTTATAGCTGAATGTGATTCCAATTCTCATAATTCCTAGTACTTTCTCCCCCAGTATTTTCTACAAGCATTTATGACTAATGTTTACAGTATTACACAATAGAACGAGTCCCCTAACACCTGTCAGCTTTAGTGGATCAGCGTACAGGTGAACTGGGCTACATCCACTGGCGAGATATCTCTCCACTTCCACGGATCAAAGGACATATATTATGTTCTATGCCCGTGTTATTTATTGAGGCTTATGGGAATGTTTCCGATTTCAAACAAACCCAAACCTTTAAAAAAGCATGCTGCAGTAAGGTTTAGTCACCGTGACCCAGACAAGAGCTTTAAGTAGACAGCCCACTTCCTCTAACAAAGTCAGGAAACCATTTACAGGAGTTGCGAAGCACTGTTTATATGACATTTCAGGGCTGACACACAGTGATTCTGTGCTTCTGGGGACAGAGCCCAACAAAACTGCAACTTCCGGATTGTTCCAGTAAATTCCTCCGTGCTTTCTGCCCACTATGCAAGCGACAGATTCAAACTAGAGAAGTTTGAGTTTTCCCTTCTATTGAAAAATTACAGAGGATTAGTGCATCATGTCATTAAAGTGCCGAAAGCCAGGTCAGTATACCAGCACTGCCTAGAAATCAAATAAGCACCGTCCCAAAAATGTGGCGAGGAAACTGAGGCACCAAGAGGTTAACCTTTGGCTAGATCTAAGTCATGCAGGAAGCCTGTGATGTTGCCAAGAATATTATTCAGATTTTGCAGTTCCCGGTCTTGTAACTTAACCGCAGTAGAAAACCTCAGGTTTTCTACTTTTTCTCCAGCTTTGTGGGTCTTTCCCAGTTGCTGCCAGGTTTACCAATGTAACCAAAAAGAGCATTTAAGATTTTATAACTCAGCAGTTGCAAAAGGCATTAGCCTATAACTTGATATAGCAATCGTTAGCCTGAGTGATGTCTTTAACAAAGCCTGTATTATGGGCCAAGCTGGTAGCACTTTCCAGTATTGATGTTGTCTGACACTTCTCATTATAAGACCCTGTTTTCAGTTGCTTATAACTTTCTCATACTTGGACTGAAATTTTCCACACTGGATGTCTGCCTCAGGCTGAATTTTTTGAAACTTCTTAGCCCAAACAGTAGCCATCTTTGAGAACCGCAGTAATGGAAAAAAAATGATGTTTAACATCTGAAAAAAATTATGTGAGCTTTCATTTGATAGCACTTCCATGCTCTGCACTGACAGCACGAACACTGTCAAAGACATGATGTCCTCTCTGTCAAGGAGGCATCTTTTATCATCCTGGTGAAAATCTGTCCAGAGTTTGCTCGGTTTTGAAAAAAAACCTGCAGTTTGCATGTGCTGGAGATCTGGGCACCTCGGGACTTTATTCCGTATCCACCTGCGTGAGTGGTGTCAGTAGGTGGGAGAAAGCCGAATGAAATGCAGAGGGCGGGAGGTGGCCAGGAGAAGCAGCTTGGGGAATGGCAGGAGATCCAGCAAAGGAGCTGAGAGGGGGGAAAAAGCAGTGGAGGCTTGGGCACCCAGGACTGGCAACGTCAACCAAGAAATTGGACAGTGAGTGCAGAAAGGGGAAAGAAGCTGACTGACAAGGCAAGGGGGGTGGGAGAAGCACATTTGCTGATCAGGCTGGGAAAGGAGATCCCTAAGGGTAAGCGGTGGGAACAGGACGTGTCTGTCAAGGACTGACTGGATGCCAGGAGGCGAGGGAGGGTGGGAACAACTTGAGGACAGACAGGCTGGGGGACAAGGCTCAGAGCAGAGGCCGAGGTGAGGTCTTTTACAGCGCCAGAAAACTGTGATGAGAAAACTGAGGAGTGCAGACTGCTCTGCGTAACAGGGTAGGATGAAAGGAGCCAGAAGTGCTTTTGGACAGTGGGGAGGACACAACAATGTCTGAAAGGACTCCTGAGTGTCACTGGTACATCTGCAAACCTATAGCTGCCCCCTCCAGCCTCCATATATGTGATAAAAACCCACTCATTTCCTGAATGAAGCACTTGAATTTATAGACTTGCTAAAAAACTTTTAGTGTAAGGTTTTCTGTGCAATATTTAATAGCACAGAATTCTGTTTTTAAGCATAAGTAGGCAGACATGCTGTGGTTTTTGATGAGGTCTTGGACAGAAACCAGAAAGAGTTTCACTTCACATGATACTATAGAACTAGAAAATCCTGCATGTTATCCTTTTTGGTCTTTTCCCTCTTCTACATTTCACTTTTTGTGGGCTATTTGAATATATTCAGCATATTTCACTTTTATTTATACATTTCTTAGTTTGACTGAAGGTGCAATTTTATTCTAAAAAGTCAGGCATATTTTTAATTACTTCGAATACTTACAAGTTACATTATGTTTGATGCTCCCTGGCCTCTTTTATAGCAACCAACAAAGAACCTGGAAGCTTGGAGTTCTCTCTCCCTCTCTCTCTCTCTCCCCCTTTATTTTCACTTCAGAAATATTCTGAAAACCAGGACTCATTCCCTGCACACTCATTCCTACCCCTGTATCACATTCTGCCACCCTCTCTGTTTTGAAAGGGTGCATGAGGCAGGATACAAATTAGGTCACTGAAACGATGCAGATTAAAAATAGTGTGTGCTGGCAGTGAATTGTACTGTAACGCTGTGAACAGGAAACTCACTGGCTTTGCCTCCAGAGGAAATGTATTGTCTGCCCACACCCTCAGGAGGCACAGCTTTTGCTCCCTTTCTGAAAGATTAACTTGTCCCCGCGCGTCAGAAGGGAATGGTGCACAGTTTAAATACTCCTTAGCTTTCAGTCTCCTGTCATCTCGGCACTTTATTAGTTCTTTGGTCACTACACTAAGAAATGTACCTGTAAGTGACAGATGTCGACTGACACGCATCAGAAGCTGACGGGAACTGCTGAACATATTAACTAGATGTCAAGCGAGTGACCACTTCTGTTCATCGCTACACAGAAGTCTGTGACTGATGTCAAAACAAGCCAGATAGTGACATCTTGATGTTCAGTCACTTCTTGAGTTCTGAGTTTTACAAATGCAAGCATTTAGAAATTAACGTTTGAGTTGCTTAACTTTGCTGTGTTACCGTTTTAGACCCACAAAAGGCTGAGAGTGCCAACAGGACACTTGCACGTGTGAATCTTTAATATTATTCTGATCGGTTGATACTTCTGAGCAAGAAATAAAATACCGGGAAATACATCTTCCCGAAGATAATTCTAAAAAATATAAGCAAATAATTGCCTAAATTGGTGATCTCTGTTCTTTCAGGTGGGACTCCATAAGCGGAGAGCGAGTTCCTGAGTTTGGCATGTTGCTGCGAGGCTGTCAGTGGTCACTGAGCCAGGACAGACTCCTGTTCTCTCCTGTATGGTTACTCTGGCTGTGAAAGGCTAAGAGGAGTGAGGATTAGAAGGTAATAATTTTTTAAAGTAACACTAAGCAGAGACTGCTGTGAACACGTATGCATGTTAAGTCTGTGTGACAAACTTACATTTGTCTTCATATTTGCAAAAGGGTGAAACTTCAGCTGGTAAAAATGTAAAAGCTCACAGTATACAAAGTGTGATATGTTATTTGACAATAAAATGATTGTTGCATTTATGTCTCCTGGATATTGGCTGTGCTGCCGTCATGGGTCTCTGTTCTCAAATACGAAGACAATGCTTGGCTACTGCTCAGTTATTCAGATGTAGCACAATCCTCCTTTCCTACTGGAGGAAGCCAAGGTTGAGGTAGCACGCTCCTGGAGTTTTCTTGTGCAAATGGCAGCGTGAACCGACAACACTGAAGGGCACGTCTGAGAGGTAAGACTACGTACCACGGGGCTGGGGCAAAAAAGTAGAAGGTAAAGAAAGTAAGGGACTTCAACAGTACTGCAGGGAGGACTGAAAGAACAGCAAATAACGAGCCAATACTTTGCAAAGCACAAAGCAAAACCTCTAACTCCTGCATCTAATAATCTTACAAATAAAATTTCTGAATCTAAATAGCTGAAGGGATGTCTATGGACATTAAAAACTACAAGATGAAAGCAAACTTCCCAAAATTTTCTCACGGTTTCCACAAAATTTGAAAGTGATTACAGAGTGACCCTTTTTTTGTCCCCAGTATGAGCAGCTGGAGCCTATGTAATTAAAACAAATGTCTCATCTCTCTAAAGCTCTCCAGATTTGCTTTGTTTTATCTTTCTACCTATTTAGTGTGTCTTCCCTGCTATTTCCTACAAATTCTAGTTTAATACTACCAATTTTGTGGACTTTCAACAATCAGGATGCTGTGCGGTTGACTCATTGCTGCATTAGGATACAGCTTGTGAGTAAAGGAAACTGTAAAATTTGAAACATCTTTAATTATTTGGGGATATTTTTTAATGATAATTAGAAGCAAAAGTGATTTTGGTTTGGCAGCGTTGTTTCTGCATATTGTCTGCCCTGCTAGCACCCAGCACAGTTCCTGGCTATGATTTAGCACTGACACATAATCTTCAGAAAGGGATGTTTCCATGAAATGCAACATCGCCATTAGGTCACATCAGGGTAGAAGAGGAGTAGAAGAGCAAAACAGAAAAAGGAAAGATGAACACATTCTGTACTTTGTCAGGTTTTCCCAGTGGGCTCTAATTATGATGGCAGTTTATTAGAGCACATTTCAGAGCTCTTTTTAAATGGCCTGCTGTGCTTGTGTGGAGTCCTCGTGGCTTCAGCAGGACTCCCCCCGGTAAGCAGTCTGCCCACATGTGATCAGTTGCAGCACAGAGGGTTTAGTTAAGGCTGTGGCAGGTTCAGACATCGGATGCTTTATAGATGTTGGAAAATATTTGGAGTGAACAGAAGTAAGGACATTATATAAACACTCCCCCTCCCCTTTATTTCCACCGACTTATATAAGAATTTTATCCTATGCAAAAAGTGAGAGCTAAATCCTCATAATTTCAAACAGAGAACCAGGATGAAGGTATTGCACATTGTCTCATCTGGACTGGAGCTCACTGGACCAGTGTCTTATCAGGACTGTCACCAAACTGTTAGTGGCCTTGGGTCACTCGCTTGTCTTTCTCCACCTCGTTTTCCCATTGAAGAGGATACTGAGCTCCTCTCAAAACACATAGAAATGCACAGGATAAATATCCGCAGTGTTTGCAATATCAGCACAGAGTCACGAGTAGCCTATGGGGCATGTAGCCACTCTCTCCAGTTCCCTCTTTTTCACTCCCAATTATTCTTGACTCCCAGGTATTCTTGAGTCATTACAATTTTACTAAACTTTCTTGCTGTGAAGTGTAGATTATTAGTTGGTTAGTGGACTTTTGATGACTTTTTAATGAGGCGACACTGTCCTTGAAAAATGTATTATAAGATCTGCTGTTAATTAAGCTGCTACTTCAAAAAAAAAAAAGTGGAGTAATTAGAAGGTAGGCTCATCTTACAAGGAGCAAATGGATAAATTCTTTGGGGCCATATTATTATAGGGTCAAACAATGTACCTTGGTCAGGAGTTTCATACAAGTATTTTCATTTGTTTCCATTTCCTTTTTCTCCTTCCTGTCCCTTGTTAAAACTCACCTACCCTGACAGTTTTAGGACTGATGTTTTCTCTGCCTGCCTTTGGAAAGGGAGTTTTTTCCTTTTCCTTTTCTTTTGACCTCTTTTTCCTTTCCATTTAATAGGACCAAGTCTGCATTTAGTAGACATCTCCACATGCCTTCATAATGCAAGGCAGTGCAGAAGTTATCCCCAAAGCAGAGTGTTTACCCCTAGAAAGCTAGAGAGGGCTAGTGTCAGAGCTATCCAGTTTAGTTGTGCAAGTGTTAGATTATAAATCAATGAGATACTAAACTTTTTAAGAACAGGAAAGCCAGGTCCCATATGAAGCAGCCATAGATCAAGCAGAAAGGATTTCTGAGTCATAAGCCATGACACAAAGCTTATATTTTAGGGTGAATTCAGCACCTTTTCTAGCAGTGATTGCCAATTCTCTCTCCCCTCTTTTTCACCTCCAAGGCCTTGATGCTGACCCTTACTCAGGTTTAGCAGCGCTGTACTCAGATGGCAACTTCATTGAAAACAGCTTAACAGAGACTGAAGTGCTATTCACCGCATGTGTCAGAGCCAACACCAGGTCCAAAGAAGTTAAATATTTGTCTGTTTTTGCTTTTTAAACGGGATGCAGAAGCTCTCCAGAACTACAGATAGAGAGAGACAGAAGAAAAAAGAGCGAGCTGTCTGTGTGGTGAAGAAAAGATGGCAAATAGGCAGATAAATCTGAGGCATTGGATATAGCAGCATTAAGAGAATTAGGACAAGCAGACAGCATGGAGACATTCGCCTGCTATATGTTTTGAAAGCGATCTGTTCTTGTACTGAGCGGCTGATAGAGACAAATTTCTTTGCTGCCAATTACATTGTAAGGAACGCAGTTGGCACTGAGATCTGTGCCTCGTTGGTCCTGTAAAGAGGAGTCTTTGTAGTCAAACGACACTTCTGGACA
Source organism: Burhinus oedicnemus (assembly GCA_008921705.1). Classification (NCBI taxonomy): domain Eukaryota; kingdom Metazoa; phylum Chordata; class Aves; order Charadriiformes; family Burhinidae; genus Burhinus; species Burhinus oedicnemus. The sequence continues at coordinate 46,270 of VFFE01005628.1, forward strand.
AATTGCACCCTGATGACCTCGCACAACTCCTGTACCTTGTGAAGGGGAAGTCAGGCTGGAGCCTAATGTGTCTACAGACTGAATCTTAGGGCATAGGTGATGCAGAAATGAATCAGGGTTTACATCAAGCTGAAGCATAGACGAGAGGAATAAGAAGAGTCCTTTGTAGACAGGAAAAGGATCTCCTGACTACGGAAAACCACCAGGAATTTACAAGAAAACTATCAAATCTTATTGGTGCACAGTAGAACAATCCTTCTTAAAGGCATGTTTCTATTCCTTTTCAGAAAATGCAAATGAAATATCGCCCCATGGCAAAGTTTAAATTATACCATTCACCTTGTTTCACTCCCATGACAGGCACTTCATTCCTGTGAGGTCTTTGGCACCAGTCCCCAGCCTGGCCCAGACATCTTCTTCCATAACTGTTAGCAGCTGTCCACAAGCAGGCCGTAATACTGACCATAATCACGTCTGGAACTGCCAGTTCAGACCCACAATGCCACTAAAATGCTCCTCTTTTGCACTAGGTGTAACTGCCCAACAGCTTATTTCCCACCTGGGACATCCAAATGTGAAAATATGCTGCTCCATTACAAGTGAGTTTCTTTACATGGCTGTTAGCTGCAGATCTGGACCAGCAGGCAGTACTACGCTCCCTTTCTGTAACATTAAACCTCTGCTCTGTAAACCAAAGTTGGGACGCTACTTCATCTTAGGCAGTGATTCGAGATCCATTGCTGAATATCTATCATCTTCACTTTAAACAAAGAACTACTGTTGATTTGTCTCTTACCTGTTCTATACCCAGTGTTATTGAGATACACGGCGAAGGTACGTGGCTCATGAGTAGCCTGCCATGAGGGAGAAGAGCAGTTTTCATTGTTGGTGTATATGTTGTGGTTGTGCACATACTTCCCAGTCAGCATGGAGGAACGTGACGGGCAGCACATCGGGGTGGTTACAAATGCATTGATAAAAGAGGCCCCTCCATTCTCCATAATCCTTCTGGTTTTATTCATCACTTGCAAGGACCCTGCAATAAGAGGTACTGATCATCACTGTGCTGCAAAAAATAGTTAGAATATATTGGCTGCTTTTATGCTATTAAAAGTACAGTATCAGTGGTTAGCTTGCTGTTGGACATCGGTCTGTTCTACTCTGTAGCCTAGGGAATTTTAAGAGAAAAGATAAGATTTTTATTATATCACCAAAAATGTTTTTCAGGATTCCAGAAAGACTGAGTTCCTTTTTCACAGGCTTCAAAACAAAGTTAAAATACAGTCTAATCTAGAAATACCATGTTACAGCTTTAGAGTTGTATCAGATTTATAGGTCAATAGGTCTTCAAACCCGCCTGTAGGAAAACAGTATGTCATACAGCCTGCATCATTAGTCAATGTGCCAGTAAAATATGTAAAATGCTTAGATTACCAGTGAATCTGCTACAAGTCTTTCCACTTTACCAGATAATCAGAGAGAGAGAAAGAGAGAGAGGGGAAGGAGGTAAGGAAGGGAGTGAGAGATGGGGGGAGGAGAGAGGGAGAGAATTCAGTAACAATTTTTCTCAAGGAAAGTTTCTGTGGACACAGGATCAGAATGTCTGGCTCTGTTACTAAAGCACTGTGCTCAAAATCAGCTTTTGGGGTTAAACCCATATGCAAAAACTATTGGCAAAATTCAGCCTCTTTCTCAAGAAATTGAACTGATCCAGTTTAAAGAACAGAGAAATTTTTTGCATCCTTCAAAACATCTTCATGAATAACAAGGTGAGACAGGCAGGGCTTGCACATTTCTGATTGCAGAAAGACTGAGCAGCTCCTGATAGGGTCTGTCAGTATTTGCTAACAGCTGTCGAACTTTGCTCTTTCTTGTATTCAACAGAGCAGAGATTGAAGGGTGAGGGTGAACCGTGAATATGTCAGTATGTGCCCAGGAAACAAGTTTGAGAATTGTAATACTTGAACAATTTTGGTGGTAAAAAGAGGTTTCTGGAATTCTACTTTCTTTTTTTTTTCTTTGGTTTTACGATTAATTTGGCACAGTTGACAGTTGCAGGTTTAAATTTAAATCCATTGATTCCACTGACATGACAAGAGTTTTTCTTGGTGGTTTTGTTTGGGCCACTTGAAAATCAAACTAAAAAAAAGTTTTAAAACGATGGAAGACATGGCTGTAAAACCACAAAGCTGTCAAGGAGGCTCAACTTTAGGTGTAAGCCGTAAAATCTTACAAATTATCTTACCAGTTAAAGTTAAGTATGCTCTGGTTTGCTTTCCAGCTAAGGAGTTAGTGCTGAACATGAAATCTTTTGCATCAAAATTATTTGGTTGAAAAAAGGAAGAGGAGTTAGCTCTTCAGCATTTCCTTGTGCAGTGCCAATGTCTGTGTCTTTAAGGATACATTTAATGCCCTGCATATAAGTCACCATCATTTTGAACTCTTTCTCTTTCACAGCCCTTCTTTTCTAAAGGCAGAGCATCTGCCCTTATGCTTTCCTGACCGCAATACAGACAAAACCCGTATGTTGAGAGATATAAAGAAGTAGGAGAGTAACTGAGAGGTCCCTGAACACAAAAGGTCTCCATTTGTATGAGTGGGAGCATTTCACTGAGTTGTTGAATAAAAGTCAAATGAGAGATCATCGTCGTTCTACATGTCTTTATCTCCGACCTCAGGCTGGCTTTTGCTTTTTAGTTTTTGTTTTGTTTTGCTTTGTTTTTTGCCATAGCTCTCCCGTTTCTGAAATGTCACCGTTTATTACTGAGAGCTCAGCTGTAAAGTGCTTTGAGGTCCTCAGATGGAAAGCGCACTGTTCAGGTACACTAATGCACGGTAAGAGCAGCAGAGCCGATGAGCACTTTCATGCCTCTGTGCATTATAAATGAGTCGCTGTTAGAGCCCTTCCTCATTCCTCTGCTTGGTCAGCCCTCTCCTCTTGCAAACCTGCTGTTTATGAGTAAGTTTTTCCTCCAGGTATGCACTTACTGACACTGATAATAGATTTAGCCCCTCTGGAAATTCTGGAATAGGCACTTCAAAGCAGGTGAGACTTCCTCATTTGGAAAACAAAACATAAGTAGGAGATAAAACTTGCTGATATAAGTTATAATCCTTTGCTGTCTGTAGCTCTCCTCACAGCTTGTGCTCTTTACCATCTGGCCCACAGTCTTCAGGGCACACGTACTCAGGCGCTGTCTGATAGCAGGACACTCACACTCTACACAACCAACTGGGGAGCACCTGAGGGGAACCAGATAACCGGGAACAGCCACTTTGGACACAGAAGTCAGCAAGTTTTGTCAGGCAAGAAATTTAGTGTCACTTCTCAGTCTATTCTCATATATCAAGAAATATGTTTGGAAACCAAAGTTTCATAACAATTTGCTATGGATTTTCATCCAGGTGTAACACAGGTAGACCTCTCTACAAAGGGATGGCTAGAGCCACCTTGTCTTTATTTGTGTTATATGCAAGGCCCCAGGAAGGTGACGGACTTTGTCAGATCTCAGCACATATCTCCATTTTTACAGCTTGTATTGTTAAGTGCTTTGAAAGTTCTAGTGAAGATGGAAAGCAAACCAGGCAAATTATGTCTGATGTGATGTATCTAGATGATGCTGTGATCTCTTCACCCACTGGAGTACTCAGTGGATGGTTTATGTGGATTCCACTGGGTGGTGCATTACGCTGTAAACAAAGGTACAGAAAAAAGTAACTGTCTCAAATGGCTTTTTCCCTCTTTTTTTAACCTTTTCCCACTTCTCTGACATCTCAAAGGGCTCTGGGTTAGAAACACTGGAACTACCAACTTATTCATTAGTTTTGACTTCTTTCTGACATTATACAAGATATTACTCACAGTGAGGATTACAAGAATGATTTGGCGATCATGGTTTGAGGTACTGATGTGTGCGAGCGATAGAGAAGCTGGAGGACAGGGAGGACAGGACTAGAGAGTGAGTAGAAAGTTGGAAATACCTGTATTCATGCCTGAATGGACTATAGACCTGACCTCAGTGGGAGCTGGGGCCACTGCCCTGAAGAGCATCAGTATCTTGTCTCCAGGGGGGCAGTAGTTTGGGGCAGTTCTGGGCAGTTCTGGGTTCTGGGAGCTGGTGCTTTGCCTTGAGCAAGATGCCCATTTGCCTCAGTGTTGGGCAGTTAGTTCTCTACCCTCAGGATCTTGCTGGGGGAAAGAAAGTGCACAGAGGCACAATTTAACCAGTCATTTCCCAGCTTCTGGGCCCACGTATTTGCTGCGTTTCTTCAAGACCTATAGGCCAGGCTGCTTCATACCGCTTAAGCTGCCATCCACCAGCTGATCAGTGGTATCCTTCCCCTGTGCCACATTCCTCCCAGCATAGATAGGAACGGACTGGAGTTGTAGAGCAATATGTGGGTTTTATCTGATAAGTTGAATGAGACAGCAGCTCTGCTGAATTTTTTTGCATTCAGAATGCAAAACTCAGGAGGATGGTGCAGATCAATAGGAAGATGTGCATAGTCCTATGCTTTGAGCACTAACTAAATGCAAGCTCTCTTCCTCCTGCAAATTTTACATTGAATAACTCCCCTGTATACCATTTGCACTCAGGCAGCTGAATATTTTGGTTCAATGCTTATACATGCTCTGGAGACAAATCTTTCCTGATTGAAGTCTATAATGTACCTTATATGCTTTTATGTTCAAGCATTCATTTAGACCAGTTTCTAGAAATGTTCGTGCTGGGAATACAATAGCAAATAATCCATATTGAGAGACTTCAGGTCTTGTGATTTTTGGATAGCAATGCCTAGGCTTTATTCTGTTTGTGGCAGAAAGTGTTGCTTCCCACTGACCTTTGGGAAACGTAAGATTTTTCGCAGGAATCACTGAAGGGCAAGGGGATAATTCACACATGGAAAACAGTATGGCTTTACTTTTCAAATAAGCGGAATGATTTATTAGCAGAAGTGTGAATAATGCAGTACAGTAAGTCTTGGGGCTGAATCCTGTTTCCTGTGAAATGATCTATGAAAAGGGGAAACCTGTGTCTTCATTCAATGCAGTGGGAATGCATACATATCCAGGCTATTGCTCAACGGCTTGCTAATAGGAGCCAGAGCGCCCTGCGAACATCCAGAGCAGCTTTCAAAGAGAGGAGCTCCACAATATGAACAGAGTGGCTTGCCACATCCTTCCTCCTCTTTCACCACTTGCAAACCACCTCGCAAGACTGCAGACAGCAAGTCGGTAACGTTGTTCAGAGACGTGTGTGCTGACCTGCCTTCCCCAGGGCCCTGGAGAAATCAGGCTCTTTCGGACCACAAAAAGGAAAACATGACTTTACCCTTTTAACAAAATTTTCAGAATGACTCTATCAAGAAGAAATGCATTCCTATTGTAATAGCTGTATTTTAGGCCAAAAATAGAGCCAGGAACAGCCATTCATTATGCAGCACTGCTAAACAGAGCAAGCATTTGAAAGAGTGAGAAATAAGAAAGATAAGATGTGCTCCGATCTAAAGGCCTGGACTTGGAGCTCTGCTGCATAAAAGCGCTGACTCTCAGTCACAAAATATAGTTTATTAATTACGTTCTCACATCCCTGAAGGACTATGTAAATTATTAGCGCATCATGACAACTACAAAAATGCTAGCAACTAAAGAATTGCTTTAAGATCTAGACCACTTCTTGTCTCCAGCTTCCTGGCTGAAAGTATGTGATTTTAGAACAAATGAACTATTTTGTTGTAAGTTTTCTGGAATGAAGCATTTTGATTTTTCAACGTCATATGGCATTTTGTTTAGAAATTCACTATACTTTTATTAAAAACATGTCTTTCATTAAAAAAACACTAAGAATGCAAGATTTCATTTCAAATTGATTTGCCAATTTTTCACCTTTTTGATCTTACCTCCCACCCCCAAAACTAAAATATTTGCTTGGGGGTAACCTAAAATGATCTTCTTTCTCTCCTTGATTTCTCATTTTGGGCAGTGAACCAAAAAATCAGTTGTATGCATAACTACCATTAATATCTTTCTAACTTACTAAATGGAAAATATTCAAAGGCCTCCTGGAATATCATCCAAGTGTTTTAACTTTTTCCACCCTAAGAAAAATATGTGAAAATCACTTCTGGCTGGTATGTCCAGGTTGTGCTCCGATATTTAGTATACTTGTGAAAGCTATATGTATTTTTATACATATAGCATAGTTTTAAAACAGATGGATTTTAAACACTTTAATAATTCACAGAAATACTAAGTTTATGTCCTAAAACCAGACCAGTTTGTCTGTGTGCATAAACATGTCAGATGACATACATGCATGTGACAAATGTGTGGAGAATATAGATACTCACCTATTCAGCACTGAGGGAAAGGTTCAAAGGCTCAAATTTTTAAATGCTACAGAAAGTCACAAAATGAAAAGGGGCTTTTGATGCAAGTCTTTTACCTGTATGTCCTTGCACGTATTATTAAATCCTTCTATAGTAGTGATTAAAGCCTTCCACGGAGGATTTTGATAAGCATATATTTCCTAAAGCCTGTAATTAAATGTGATGAATGCTATTAAATAGTATTTGTTAACTCATTTTCCAAACTTGTCCAACATTCTGATATTGTTCCAGGACCAGCACCTTCTCTGAATCTAAAGTACTTCCTGCTTGGCAGAAATTATTGAAAGACACGTGACAAAAGGAAGTAGCAAATAACAATTATTTCTCACCTAGCTCCACATCTTGATCATCTGTGAGTACAAGGATGATATTTGGTCTGATATTTTTTCGCTCCTGCTGCACACGTCCTCTGAACCTTGGGGACTTGACGGTGGAACAGTGGCTCGTTAGCAATTCAGTACTGAGCACTGCCAAGATGAGTGCATACCAAGAAGACTTCATAGTAGTTCCAGTATATCAATGAAAAGACTGATCCAGAAGTGCCTGAGCTCTAGTTTTCAAGACCTGTAGGGAGGAAAAGAAACTCTGTTCAAGCAATAAATAAACTTCCAGTCATGCAGTGAAAGGATGACACTTAGGGAAGTCAAGCCTGACACATACCATTTAACTTGATTATAAGCCGTATTGTTAAATAAGAGCTTTATTCTGTCATTTTCTAAGAATAAACTCGGTCATTCTGCAACTACGCTTTCTCAAATACTTTTTGCTTGAAGTCATGCCACTGCCTGCATTTTGTATAGGCACGACTTCTGGTATACTCCTCACAGTGCTCCTTCTCCTACACCCCACGCTTCTTTTTATGCAGCTTGTTCCTTACATTCAGTACCTGGGCGCAGTAAAAAATTGCCAGAACGCAGACGTGTTCAGAACATCTGTAGGAGGAGCCCTGTAAGAAGGAGAAAGCAGAAGGCTTGTCAGTCAAAGACCTCAGTACTGTGGCTGTGCTTCAAAGTCTCCAGAACTGTTCATTCCTGCTTCTTTCTCCGTCCTGAAAGAAAAGAGTAGAAAAAATTTGCATTCCCCCCAGCTCCCCTACTTAATTTAATACCATACCTTCGCAGCGGTTAGACGGCACCTTGGCTGCTAAAGATAAAGGACATATGTATCACATCATCAAATGCAGGTGCTTTTCCAACATTTATAGTCAGCTTGATATTCTGAGAATAAGACTGAATTCCAGCGTATGGCACCTGGCAAGCAATAAAGCTATTTTAGGTTAACTCACCTGCATGACCGACTAAACCCTTACAAAGCAGAGGGGAGAGCAGGGCTGTCATTTGCAATCTGCACTGGATCACTACGTGAAAAGTCATCTTCCCACTGACAAGAAAGCTCATATTAAGTGACAGTCCAGGTGATCTTACCCCGCATTGTGAAAGAATGCAACTATCCCTCAATCAATCAACGACGGACCTGAGTGCCTCATCCATAATGCACAGTACCTCTGGCACAGCCCCGTCCTTGATGCTCCGCTTCCAGCCTCGGCTCAGTACGTTATCAGAACCCCCTCTCCGTGCCTGTCAGTCAAACAGCCTTGCTTTTGTAAGACCTGATGCAAGCACAGAGGCTTGGCTTTGCTGCAGCAGATTTAAATCTGCGACTGAAAATGACTGATTGGTCTGGGGAGGAATGGGTAGCCACTTACACTTTGACATTTTTGGAATTACTGACTGGAGCTCTGCAAAACTGTCCTGTTACACAAGGGAAGGGAGGGGATATCTGGGGGCAAAAAGAAAGGGGGTGGGAAAGAAACCACAGAGTCCTGCCTGCTCCCTCCGGGGTATTGACCTGCCACATCCATTCCTTCTGGTTTTATTTTGGGACTATGGATAAAGCACGGTGACATCGCTCAATAAAAAAATCCCACAAAACCACCCAAGGCCAAGAACATTCAAGAGGTCTGCCCAAGGAGAAGCCTGCCTCGGAACTGGGGTACACACTGTATAATTAGGCTGGAGCATAATTCACGGGGAGATCTGTGCACCCGCACCTGAGACTTCATATTCAGACATGCAACATGAACTACAAGCAGATTAATACACAGAAATAATTTAATGAGAGCAACACAGAAGACACAAAGGGCCCCATCACTCACCTAAAAATGCGTTAATAGTAAGGTGCTCTAAATTTCAGGGGAAGAAGCCACAGGAGAGGGAGGGGATGGGACTTGGTGCTGGACTGCTAGAAAAAGGATCGTGTTCTTGTTTTCACATACACCTTTTATTTTAAGCTTCGCAAGCTAAACAGTTTCATGCTCCTCACTCTGGCAGGCTGTAATTACACCAGAAGAGTGTGAATGTCTTTAAAAGGAAAATCCAAGTGTCTGTTGCAGAGAAATCTTGTCTTTCATTGTCTCTGCACCAACAAACAGTCCAGCCTCCAACTAACATTAGAGCACTGCAAAGCCAATACAGGGGATCGGCATTTAACGTTAAATGCCATTTCAGTGATTACACGACATTCAGATAAGTAGACTGGAAGTCTGTAATTAGTCTGGCCTGACTTTTAAAAATACTTCCATTTCCATGTATTTGTTCTAAGTCACATAAAAGCTGACAAAAGCCCCAAAGGCCAAGGTTACTGGAGAAGCCAGCCTTCTTCTGACAGACACCGGACACCACATGCTCTTGGTGCAAAAGCAGAAATACAATTTCTCTAAATGTCTGATCTTTAAATAGCGAAACTTTGACTCACCTCACAAAGCACAAAAGGCTACGTGAAGTGAGACTCAATGTTTAGTTTCTTACCTCAGTTGTACTGTACGGCAAACTTTTTCAGATAATGTTGACCCAGAAAGCGCAGTCGTCCTGACTGCACTGAGCAAACATTGGCACCAACATGTTTGAATAATCCCCCACAGTATGAAACTACAAGTTCCTGACAATTACACCTCAGTGCTAATAAAATTTACACTAATCCAAACAAACATTGACAAGTATTCTTCATTTCACCCTCTTGGGGCTATAGTAGTTAGTTTTTAAAAAACTCTTTTGTTTTAGCAAGTTAGGGCCACCTTAGGCAAGTCTTTTCTAGGAAAAAGAGCGTGAAGTGTTTCTTTTCCAGCTGTATTTTTTTCCCCTTGATGGATAAAGGAAAATATCAGGACTGATCTACACATATAAAATTAATTATCCAAGTCTCATTGAATGGTTCTTGCACAAGAGCACAGTAATGCCACCTTTTGTTGCTCATAACTACTTCAGTTTTGCATATAACAAATCTTCATTAAAAGGTGATCTTCGACAACTTGCCCTTTTACAACCTGTTTCCTTGTCCTAGAAGGAAATGAAGTAAACAAAACTGTCAAAATACAGGCTTGATAGGGAAGACAAGGCTGAAATGTTTGTGTTGGATACTGGTTGATAGTCTACAAGTGCCCCTTCAGACACTGTAATTTCTCTTGAGAAATAGACAAAAATAGGAGAAATTCTACAAGGGACCTTCTGAAATTCACATGGGGAAGAAAACTTAATTTTTTGTGTGCAGCGTTCAGAAATCAAGATGGTACTACAAAATGCATTTCTCTAGCCAAATAAACAAATGCTGATCATAACTTCTATATATGCTATTTGGAAAATTTAAATTATGTTTTTCCTATAGAACATACCTACGACAACTGAAAACTAGTCAGTAAATAAATGAAACCAGAGAAATCCAAAGAAACTATTTTTCCTCATCTGGATGTAATTTTTTCTTTCAGTCATTCTTTTTTTTTTTTCCCACAGGAACACAAATTCATAGTTTATACTCATCTTCTGTGGGATAAACCCTGAAAACTGGGATCTTTAGTTGGTTCTGTGCTGCTAGTATTATAACAGGCAGTTCAAGGACTCATTGGCATGGAGAATTAATTACCCATGAAACTTGAATTACATTGGCAGGGCACTGCAAAGAAGGGCTACGGCGCCACTTCATGTGATGTGGCATAAAACTAGGAGAACTTTATTTCTAGGTCTCTTAAGAGAATATCTTTCAGCGACTAGGAAGAAAAGCAAAAGGTAGAATAGTATCTTTTGAAACTTCATAGATTTTATATTCTTTTTGGCCAAGAAATGTTTAAGATTTTTCAGTGCATTGGCTGAAAGTGCTTAATTTGTAACACAACAAAAGACAGCTACTTTACAAAAAAGACCATTTTCCCTTTGTCCTGGTTTGAGGTAAACCAGAACAAATTTTCTCCTCAGTAATTTTACTTTTCAGCTAAGCCTCTTCTAACTAACTGAACTCTCCAAAATCAATGGAGTATTTTTTCCTGTGCTCACTTAAAGTGCCGTTTTGTGTTTGGCTGTTAAAAATCTGTCGAGAATCATACACTTTGTTTTGGAAACAGGGCACTGAGTATCCACAAGTGTACTCCATTATAAGCTTTAAAGATGTATGGACTTCTTCATATTTAATATTCTACAAATGTGGCTTCCATATACCCTTGCACAGGGAATCTGCTTTCCATGAACAGCTTGCTTTCTTGTTTGTAAATCTGAAATCAAATGCAGGGATAATGAATAAGGATACTGGACATATGTCTGTCCCCAGTACCACAGGCTATGCAATGCTCCACATCAGTAATTCACGACCAAGTGGTGACAAAGGGCAGACGACTTTGTCTTCTTTGCACCACAGTGTTGGTGTTTTCTTTTGAGCGTGAACAACGAGGACATCACATTATCCAAAATCATAGGTTAAGACCCACTGTTCTAGTGGCCTTTCCTTAGAAACAAAAATGGATCAACCCTGGCTAATAAAGGAAACAGTAGTGGTAGTAGTAGTAGTAGTAGTAGTAGTAGTAGTAGTAGTAGTAATAATAATAATAATAATAATAATAATAATAATAATAATAGTAATAATGTGGATTGTGATTGTAGAGCTTGAGAACCAGAATTCCAGTTTCTGTTCCCCTGATATTAACAATAAATGTGCTCAGTGAATTGAGAATGTAAGGTACCACAGGGGTCCTAAATCAAGAAACTCCTAATGCAGTAGCAATTTTACGGCTAAGTGTTTTGTTCCTCATTACTATCCAGTACCCTATGATTTCTCTGTATTTAGATTTGTTGGCCTCCAAAAATTGACATAGTTGTATACAAATAAGATACAGTCCACAAATGAACGTTTTGCTACTTGGACATTTTTGAGATTCGCTGACAAGTGCTAGAAACTTGCACAAAAATATATCAAAAGCACAGAGAAGAAGCAGAAGGCACTGTCGTTGCAAGTGATAAGTCGCCTCATTTCTTTTATGCGAAAGACCATCTTGGATAATTTCTTCTTACAGGTTTCTCTGATAAACAAATGGATAAAGTCTCTCAAACAAACAAAACTGCAGATATCAATCACCACAAGAAAATGAGTTTTCCTTCCTCAGCCCAAGCAGAGGAGCATTATCTTCCTATGTATTTTACCTATGACCTGATGACTTGACAGTTTTAGCTTTGATGAACGGTTTTCACAGGAATATGATCCCAGTGTTCTGTTTCCTTAAAATCAGAATCTCCATTAAAAAAGTAGAAAGGCAGAGGAAAACAAGAAGAATTCTCATCATTCATAAAAAGCAGAGTAGGGATGTAGTGTTTTGGAATTTCCAATACGACTTTGCAGGTTGGTCACATTGGTGGGCACCTGATCAGCATCGTTTCAAAAACCTGCCAGTGTGCCTGTAGTGCCAGAAATCACTGTCATTGCCATCATGATAACTGCAGGTGTCTTCACCCACCAATGCCCCTACAAAGGTCAGATTCAGTGGTTTACGCCTACCATTTTCAGTTCTTTGCTTTAAAGTGAAATGTGTCCATTTAGCAATGCTGCTGTACTCAAAAATATTTTGCATACGTGGAAACTCTAAGGTGAAAGGGAGTGAAAGGGGTTTTCTCAGCCACACACATCCAGCTTCTGTGAATCTTTGATGTTTATGTCAAAGGGGGGATGGACCTCTCATGGTCTCACATAGTCTGAACCATAGCAGGTGTGCGGTTAGAGACCCAACAAAATTAGTAATTTCATGAAATTAATAATCGCATGAAGATTGTGCAGTCAGATTGAAATTACATAATAAAAGGTCAGGGAGGCAAGATGTTCATCTGCACCAAAGCAACCTAGCCGTTCAGAAGTCTTAAATCTCTCTTTAAATCCTATTGCCTTGATGACTAGAGGGTTCTAACACCCTACAACAACAATAACAACTCTCAATTTCACTAATACAGTGAAGCGCTTAAGTGGAAAAAGCTGTTGACAGATGACTGTTTTAAGTGTAGTAATGTTAATGCTCTTCTCACATCTTACACTTTCTATCCTGTATTTAAAAGGCAAACACTGCAATCTTACACTACCAGGCACGACCGCGTAAATCTGCGGGTCAGTTTCCTGTGGGAATATTGAGCCTGCAGCCATGGGAAACACATTTACAGTACAGCAAAAGTCAGGAAAAAGCAAGACCTACCATCTCTTCTTAAAGGTTAATCCCCTAATCTTAGTTGTAAAGTATAGGATTTACTGTGAACACAAAGAATGTAGTTCTTATCTGGATCTAATCTAATCATTATCTATTGGATTTCCAACACACTTTACTAATCAATCAGTTATCTGCTCACCTTCCAAATGTAATCTGTGTATTATAATGATGTATCATCAGTGCCTCAGGCTAGATTAATTTAAAGTAACTGTAATTTAAAGTAATTGCAGGCAGGGAGAATCATAACCTTATATTACATTTTTACATTGTAATTTTGCAAACAGTTACAGACAGGAAAGGAAAAAGCCTGCAGTGACTTGAAAGTATAACGCACACTTGCTAACCCACTTTTATAACTTTGTACAGTTTAAGAGATATTCTTAGTAGGTAAAAGTTTCCAACACTTCATGTGTCAGAGTAAAACAACAAACACCAATAACATTTTAAAACTACATAACTGTAGAAGAAGTGATCTATCTTTGAGAAAAAGAAAATATGTCTTTGATTTTAATGCTGTTAATATAGTTGAACAAAACATTAAAGAAAATTAAAAATACTATTTTTCTATTAACTTCAAACCTGCAAAAGTTTTGAAAGAAAATACCTGCATATTTTTCAGTAAGAGTGCCTGCTGCTAAGTTAGAAACTTGTAGCAATATACAGTTACTTAAATTTATTTCTCACCATCTGATTTACTTTGTTTTAGAATTTCATATTTCAACACAGCCAAGAAGTGCACTTGTCATACAAAAGAGCCTGGTATAATTGAGCCAGATGACGTGCCCCACAAGTAAAATCAGCCATTCATGAAAGCTGGTCACCAGAGGCCATTTCAAACAATGCACATTTCAAAGTAATCTAAAGTAATCCCTTTTCTCTACTGATTTGGTTTCCAGGCAGTCTTAAGCACATGTGTGCAGCAAACAGGAGGCTTATTAAAACCTGATGTTATATTGGAAGTTATAATGCCATTGCCTTGTGATTGAATTCCGTGTCTGTAGTCTTCAAAGAGAGGGAAAAAAATCAATTAAATTTATATGCTTATTAAACATGAGTGTCATGATACGTGTAGTTTATTAGCACTTGCTAAATAATTAAGACTGAGAAAGATAATTAGATGTGCACTGGACTCCAAACAAGCTTCTGATATCAGATTTTTTTTTATCTTTAAAGAAAGTGGCTTTCCAGCTACCAGGTAATATAATTGCTAAAAGATTCCAAGTATTTTTCAAATATAAAGAGTAAACTCTGTGTATGAAGGAATTTCAGGTAATTTTAAAATTCCATTTTAAACCTACATATCTTTGCTATATCCCTGCTCACTTCAGCAGTGTGGGGGATTATGAAAACATACCCTACAGTAACACACTGACGGTTCAGTGATCCAGTAAGTCGGCCTGAGTTGGGAGATCATATCACAGACGTGAACAGCAGCAACACAGTTTGAACATTTCTTTAAGTTCCTATTTAAGTCCACTGGCTTTAGAAACCATGCGAGAGCAGAGCTTTTCATGTCTCCTCTAGATAGAGAACTCTTTCAATTTAAAAAGCTTCCTTCCTAGATATGTTTACTTCCCCTCAAATGTCTGCAATTATCTTTGAAAGAGAGATTTTTGATTTTTTTATTTGGTAAACAATTCGTTTTCCTAAACAATAGACATGATTAGCCTGAATATGAATACAGCATCTTTAGTGCTATGGATCTACGTATATAGGAGAAGTCAGAGAACATGCCCATTTCCTCATGGCAATGTACACAGCTCCATTATCCCAGGCAAAGGATAAGGTAGGTTGTGCCGTCACGTGGATGGGTGGTCTTGGGTGGAAGCTGAGCCTAGGGCACGGCTGCTCCGGCTGCTCTCCTTGCTGACCGCACAGGGGAAGCAGCAGGAGCTCATGAGGACCAGAGGAGTCTATGTAAGGGCTGAAGCGTGAGGAATTGGCAGTACGAACCTATTTAAGTGTATGTATGTAAGCAGATAGAGCACCTGTACTCCTAGGAGAAGATCTCAGATATACGTTTAGCTATGAAACAGCAGGCTCGATTACTCAGAAACACCACAGGAATTTAGATAGGTGCCATCCCCTAGCTGACCAGGAGGGTCAGGCAGTTCCTCTAAGTGGTTTTGAAAACTTATTCATTATTCATTATTTTGAAAACTTGCTATATTACAGTGCAGAAAGTTAACATTTGTAGCATTAGTACTTTGTGTGCTTACATGCACAGTGATGTGCTTGTGTACAAGTAGATCCACTCCAGACTACATATGGTGTCTGTTGACTTTCTCTTTCACTTCCAGGTATGGAGACCAAGCCTAACAATCTCTTTTTCCTTTTTTTTTTTTTTTTTTTTTTTTTTTTTTTAGTAGTTCCATTATATTCAAATGAGTTTTACTTTCAATACATTCAAACTAAGTTTAATAGGACTACTAAAATATACTCAATGGATCAGGTCCTGAGTACCATTTTTTTAAGCAAGATCTTCCTTACTAGGTTTCTTCTCTTTGTCAAGTAGCTTTTCCAGTCCTGACACTGTATAAATTTTACTTTCACTAATATACATGTAGAAGCTCCTTGACAGACCAAGAAATGTGTTTTTAAATAAGTTCCTCCCTGACAAACCTGTACTATAGACAAACCAGCCTACTAATAATAGTAAACAGACAGTCAGACCAAACAGAACAATCTGTTACAAAAAACAGATGCTTCATATCCTTTTCCATAAAGACTAGTTAGCGAGGAAGTTGCACTGGCTAGAGGCACTGCCAAGAAACACATCACCCCTGCTATCTTACTTTTAATCACCTTTGTAATCAGGAGGCCCTTGGTGTTCCCCAAGCTGCGTTACCTGGGGGAGCACAAGGTACAGCCCCAGCCCAGGAACACGTGGAACTTGTGTCTGCTATCACAGTAATCCTTCCAGTCCCTTCGCCTCCCATCACCTTGCTGTCCCACAGTCCCCACTCAAGCACACACCTGCGTACGCTTGGGGTGCATTCCCAGAGTAACCTGCAGCTGACCCACCATGGGGGAACTCAGAAAGTCATCTGCACCTGGCCGTGTCCTACCAGGTGAAAAAAGTTCTGCAGAAGAACGGCAGCAAATATGAGCAAGGAATAAAACTGACGGATTTTACTGCCAAATTAGGTCTCCAGGTCCTTACTTGGACCCTAATACATGTGTCCTGCTGTACAAAATAAATATGTCTGCTGGATTCAATGGGACTATTCAGCTCCTTACAACAACCTCTTGCAGGCTCTTGAATGCATCCCCGGTGCAAGGATGCTTTAAGATCTTTGCTGGATATTTCGAAAGAAGCTAACCATCAGTGGCACATGAGGAAAGGTCAGAAAGTACAGAGCATCTGGGTACTGAATTTCATCTGAAAATTATTATTCCTATTGGAAAAGCCTGAAATTAGAGTTACACTTCCCTGTTCAAGAACAGAATATACCATATACAGCTTATCTGTCCAAGGAATGCCAATTCTTTTAGCCCAAGTTCTGGAAATCTGTTCTCAAAGAGTTGTTTGAAAACAATCTTCAGTCTGAGATCTAAGAGACTCGAGAATGACTTGTTGAAATTATTCTCTGAATAACTTTATCTCAGAAAACATTTTGAAAAGGTAGCACATATAAATGCACCTTCATTTTGCAACTGAAAATGCCTGCGGAAAGACTTTCTTCATCTTTCAAGTGCACATACAGGTACTTTCAATTTCACAGTCCTGGCTTCTGTAGATGAGAGAGCAGTTTTAAAGCATGGAAGCTGGGGCTGAATACATTCAAGCACGCGTATTTTTATTTCCAATGCACTTCCTATTACGCAAAGTTCCTACTTAGCAATGAAGAGACATGATTTTATATCATCTTTATAAATGATATATATATATCTTGTATCTTTATAGACAGTTAATTGTAAGCCTGTTTATGAGCCAAGATTGTACTGAGATGCCTGACACAGCACACACTGAATTATTTTCTCTAGCAGTGATGGAGCAGGCAGTCAACCTTATGTCCCAGTACCTGACTGTGCATTATGCACAGAGAGGGAAGACAGGAACGGAAACTGATAATCATTAGATAGAAGCTTCTGAATAATACAGAATGGATCAGGAATGCGAAGGACCAGGATGCATCGGAAATCACTCTCAGATAACAGAGAAGAGATAGGAAGGTAAAGGGCAGAACTGTAGTGCTTTTCTTCATTTTGCGTAGGAAGGAATTTGCAAGGCATCCCAGTTTACAGTGATTATTGTGGGGAAACCATCAATGTTTGCTTTACTGGATGTTTTTTTCCTAAATGTAGATGAGATGTTCTTATATGAAAGGTGTCTCATAAACTGCGTCAATGACCCAATTCAGGAATGCTTAGACCAACATATAGAGAATCCACTTCTTTGTCCTCAGCAGGCTCAGCTGTGAGGTCAGATCAGGCTGCTCAGGGCTTTACCAAGTCAGGCCTTGAAAACCCCCAAGGACAGACACTGCCCAAATGCTCTGGGGCCCTGTTCCACTGCCTGACTGTCCTGAGGGTGAAATTTGTTTTTCCTTATATCCAGCCTGAACCTCTTTTGTTTCAATTTATGCCCATTGGCTCTTGTCCTCCTACCATGCATGACTATCAAGAATGGGGCTCTGTCTTCTCAGTCACCTTCCTGTAAGCACCAGGAGACTGCTATTAGACCCCCCCAAAGCTGTCTCTGCTCCACGCTGAACAACCCAGCTCCCACTGCCTCTTCACACAGGGCAAGGGCTCCAACCCCAACCACCTTGATGGCCCTCTGCTGAAATCACTCCAGTTTATTGATGTCTTTCTTGTATTTGGGACCCAGAACTATTAGATGCTAACAAATGCTGAGTCAAATACATTTTAATATTTGCTTAAACAGGTTTTGCTATTGTTTAAAGAGGGAGAAGTGAGGTGAATTAAGTGAAACAAGATTTTCACAGCATTTCACTTGTAAAGTGAACGAATCAGTGAAGATTTTCAAATCTTGGATTGACTGAAAACATGATTTTTCTATTTCTGATTATTTCTGAACTTTTTGTGTTATTCTCAGGACCAGAAAAGAATAGTGCCATTAAAAAAGCTGGTTTTGCTATAGTTACAGGCTGACCAAAGTCCTTTGAACTGGAGAGAAGTCTTCCAATTATTTCAGTGGTCATTGCTTCAGCAGAAATGAAAACTGATTTAGACATCATTTTGGTGGGGTTTTTTTTTGGTTAATAAAGAAGAGTGATTAAAGCAGTCAGGATTTGGAAAAGAAGTGCAACTTTATATATGAGGAAAGAGAGATTTGAAATCCCCTCTGTCCCAGGCCCCATGTAAATGTAAAGAGCACAGCTGGAATGAAACAAATGATCTGACTGGTTTCTGATGAGCTGGGTGGTGTAAATGTTTCACACTAACCACACTGCACACTCATAATATAGGAGCTAATTCATCTGCCATGAATACATTCCTGTGTACGTTGTCCTTTAAAATAAACAAGCAAAAATGAGTAATTTATCAGGAGTTAAACGAATATTTTTCCAGAGGGACCCCTTCTGTCCCATATGGCTGATTTTAAAGCCTAAATGCAGGCAGCTTAAATGCTACATCCTCTGTCTCACTACGTGAAACAGTTACTGCTTTAAAATATGGAATTTCAAATTTTTAGCACTGTCAACAAGTTACAATTGTTCCTGAAAATATCATTCAGGCTGCTTATTAATTTCTTAGAAGACTGCAAACTCTAAACACACGGCTGCAGACAGTGTATAATGATAATTTTGCAAAGCCTCCACTTACAATGGCACTATATTTGCAAAATGTGTTTATTTCTAGATTTAATTTAAGAAATTTTAATGGAAGGTTTACAACAACAATAAAGCAGTTTTATAGGAAAAATCTCCTGGAAAAAAAGACTAATCATAACCAGACTTACATGTATTAAATTTTACAAATCTTTTTTATTTCTTAGTATCTTAAAATCCATCAAAAACCATACTATTCCTGAAGATATCATTATGATCTATTAACATCACAATGATTAATGTATTTCCCAGAGTTTTTCTACAGTAAGAATGAAGTTATTAACTTGCATTTGCTCCCACAGAATCTTCCCCATAGTAAGGGTTACTCGTGTAGGCAACTTTGATGATAAACTCTTAGCAATAGATACTCTGAGGCTGAGGGTCACAGGTTTCTTAGACTAATACAGACTCCAGATAACTTCCCTCCAAAACTAGAGGTGCCTTCCATGGCTTACAGTGAAGAGCAAACAACGCCTCTTGGACAGAAGATTCAGAAAAACTCTACAAGAAAGTTGTGGCATAACCCTCCCTGTTTTCTGCTCAGATATTTTCCTTTGTGGCACGAGAATTCAACACTGAACGTTAATATAGAAAAACTTCCAGACAAAATGCTCTGTATTCATGTGTAGTGTCCTGATGTGCATCTGGAAATTGCAACTTGCACCTAAAAAAAGCATGAACACTGTTTGGAAAAACCACTTACTGTGGTGGTGGTGTTAAATAGAGAGCCAGTGCCACAGGCTTCCAAGCTACAGAAAGGAAGATACCCTGAAAATACAACATTTTCCTATCTCTGTTCTTTTATTCATTTTTAGAATGTGCTTTTATAAAATTCCTAGCTCTCCTTTAAAAGCAGAGTGGTTTCAAGCAGGTGACATACCCTAAATCCTCTCCCCAGACCTGCAGGATGGGGATGACAGCACCTAGACAGCACATAGCATAATCCACCTGCTCGCGTTACCCCACCTTCTTGTTTTTCCGTTTTACTGAAAGCTCCTAGAAACTTACCTCTTCCCTAGCTGTATGTTTAGATTATAGACACATTAAAATTTGGACAAAAATATACCAAACATTTCAGGGTATAAAGAGAGAGAAAGGATCTGAAATGAAAAATGCATTATGCTAACGTATCGTATGGCACTGGATTATGTTTCCATTATCTCCTACATTTAAAACCCTGTTGACCCCTGGTCAAAGGCATTTATCTTAACATTGCAACTATTTGTAAGACTCTTCCACATTTCTTTGCTTGATTTTCTCTCCCAAAACTAGGCCTTTATTACAATATTGAGTTACATATTCAGCTTTTCACAGAACAGGGCTGGGAAAGAGAGTGAGTGAAATGTCTGAGGTTGGTGTGCATTTCCTATGTTTGTTAATGCAATTTTTACATATCTGCAAATTAAATCCTCCTGTCTTTCAAGTTAGCACCTATAACCACATTTTCAGGGCACAGCGTAGGCCCTACGGGCCTTGGCCAGGAGTGGCCATGCAGGGTCTGGCAGCCTGTCCTGTCCCATACCTGGCCAGGAGCAGGACACCGGTGGGGACACAGGGGCAGCCCCAGACCCGGGCATTGGGCACCTCCCTGGGGATGGGGACATGGCCATGACACGTACAGACAGCAACAGCATCAGTTGTAAATGACTGAAAAACTACCTATCCAGCTGAATGAGAATCAAACCCCATTGTCTATAACTACAGAAAAGTTGCCTTAAAAGTTGCAATGGACAAGTACAGTTCACCAGGAAATTGTTACAGATAAATCCACAGAATCAGCTATTCTGTGGGGAAGGGTGTAAACAACAACAAACAAACAAAAATTGTGACACGGTAGACTGGAACATGTCACAAATAGTCACATTTACTAGTATGTTGAAGAGGGGTCTATTTATTGTAAATTATCCTATCTGCTATGATTTAACATTCAGTTCAGCAATTTATACAAAATATATATCAACTACTAACAGTCAAATGATACAGGTTTTAGCTTACAGGCGAAGACACAGTGGGAAGGCAATTTTAGGAAGCAAATAACCGTAACCAAACAGCAAAGACCTTTTGCTAATACATTTTCTTTTTTGTATGAAATTGCTTAAAACCAAGACAGCTGATTGACTAGCGTGAGTCATATGCATCTCCTAGACAGTGTGATGCAATGTCACACGTTAGCATCTAATACCTGCCTAAGGCTTATGGCTGAAAAACTACTCCTTATGCCATATGTTATGGAAATATCCTGCTGAATAGGACTTTTAGACAAATTTTTAATGTGTCATTCTCTGTTTGTAAACTATATGTTGGATATAACACTTTCAGTATTTTTGCACGTTTTCTTACATAACATCTTTCATCTAAGTTCCTTGATTTGTTGTACAAAGAATTAGCTAATTGATTATCACTAGTATCAATGAAATAGCATGGAAACTAAAACAGAGAAGGATCAGCTTGACTACTCTGAGTCCAGGCTAAGCTTTCTGCTTACTCCCAGACTTGAGGCTCAGATAGAAAACCTTAACTTTTCAATCTGAAAATAAATTTCAATACAATGTCATGTTGTAGAAAGAAAACCAAAAAATACTGGAAGGCTTTTGTTTTCATTGCATGTGAAATGAGAAAATCTGAATACTTGAAAGTTAAACTGTCATCCTGAGGCCAGGTCTACCTTTAATGAAAGACATAGTGCAGATCATACATTCCTACGATATTAAACGACAACTGTTTTAAGTACAAGGCCTCCCTTAAAACCTGATGATACTACTTGTGAGAATGTTATGCTAAAAGGGCTTTCCAAAACTAACACCATTCTGTAATTTATTATGGATGATGACATAGCAAGCTAGACTGAACCATGAACTTGGATCCTTAATGAGCATCTAGGTAAGCCTCCTTGAAGATGTGTTCCTGACTTGTTTTCATTCATCAACCTTGCATTTGAGCTAAGACTGTCTTACACTTAATTCATCTCTTTACTTCTAAACTGAGCACACACTATTGGAAATTATTAAGAGAACTGATAAGCTGACAGTGCCATATTTGGGTCAATGTTCAAAGTAAAACCACGGTTTCACTTACTGCTCTATACTGTAGGAATATAAGACAGACTGTATTTCTTCAGTAATGCATGGTACGTTTACCTCAGGAGCTAAGTAAGGGAACTGGGAAAGATTTACTGATATTTACTTATTTACTAATACAAAATTTTCAGACAGGCTTACGTTACAGTCTTCACTTGTGTTACGGTTCCCTGCCATATATAAATATGCAACTGTCAGACATTCTATATTTAAATGCTCCTCAACACCATGCCTTTTTTCTCTTTGAAGACAAAGGGTATTTAAATTGCATAATCTACAGGGCATTCAGACTTTGGTAATGACAATATCAGGAGAAACTAAAATATGACATACTACTTGCTGCTGTGCTGTGGACTATCATGGCAGACGCATCATCTGTTAACAGGGCATGTCATCCACTGCAGCAAGTGCCATACATCTTGAACAACTCTAAGTTAGCACAGTGGTGCCAGTGGATGAACTCGCTGATCCCACGGTCAGGCTATTGTTGTTATCCTGATACTTTGTTCACAGGATACTACGCGCTCTCACAGAAAAAAAGTCCTCACAACATCATTGTGCCTCAAGGAACAACACTTGCTGGCATTTGAACAGTAGTCACCATCTGTTGATGTTTTGGTTCATTACTGGCACAGACACAGGTAAGATGTTCTCTTCTATCCACCATTACTACAATTGGTTTTGAATCTATCTAACAATATCATCTGACATCTGAACCTAATTTTTGCTCAAGCACCTTTCCCCTGCCCTAGCAGCAGGAAAGGAGTTTAAAATGACCGTCAGCATAGAGGCAAGGTTTCTTGCCAGAAAAGAAGGCGTATTACAGATGGGAGGAACCAGGAATTACTATTCTAGTGAAAATGTTTGTTAAGTATCATTTTCCCAAGTCTTTTCTACCCATGCAAAACACTGAAACTTCAGTAAAAGGAAGCTTTTATGGTCTAGCATTCAAGTTTTCTCTACTTCTACAGCCAACTACTACTGCTGTTGTCAGCTGTGCTGACAATGAAGTATCTCCCTATCACTTCTGGGAATTATTCCGTATCTTGCAATAACCAGTGGTTACGATTCACATGTTATTCTTATTAACCAGCCTTCTAGGAAGGGATATTGACAGTTGAAGATGGGATACGGCCATTATTAAGCATGCAGCCTTCTTTATGTACAAATGTTTCCTGAATTCCATATTTTTTCTCTGATGCTCAGTGGTTATGCATTCAGTGAATATTTCCTGCCTTTTCCCTTCCTCCAAGAAAATCACATAATGTAAGCACATCAAAGCTGTTGGCTGTAAGGAATTCACAAGTGATCACCCTGTGGAGGGTCTCTCAGTCTATGAATACTACTAATAAGGCAGTAAGTACAAGTTTCCTCAATATGTAATTGCTTACTCTTCATCTCAGCAGGTTTTTCTTTACTTAATCATCAGCAAAATAACCCATGTAAATCACAAAATAGTCTAGTTGTTTGATCATTCCCTTTCTTTGTGTTAGCCCTTTGATATTTAACCTTCCATTTCAGTCAGCTTTACAAGGATGTTTTCCAGAGAAACAGTATGTCTCATTTGATGCTAGATTAATAATTTGAAGAGAACATGTATGTTGCTAGGTTGGCAGTAAGTGTATGCATGTGAAAGCAGGCCCAGTTGTGGGCCACAATGAGTTCCTTCTGCAACAGACCAAGAGCCCTTCATCTTTATTGACCTAGGGAGCAGGTCAGATATGATGGCTGCTAATACAAAGACATTTCTTGACTACAAAAATGCCTTTGCAGTCATACCAGATAATCAGTCTGAAAATCTCAATTTTATTTGGCTTTAAAATACTTCAAGATAACAGCACAATACGGCTGACATGCTAGAAGAAAGGCTAATACTTAATCTTTTCCAAGCCATGGCAGACATGCAAATTAACATCTGACTGGAGATGGTAAGCCTTTTGGCAAACTCTAAGTATCTTTTCACCTACTAACTAAAGCAACAACTAACTCCAGAAGAAAGTAACTTCACCAGGTAAATAAAACACTTGCATCTCTATTAAAAAAAAAACCAACAAAACCATCTCTGTGGCAAGCAATGGGCTATGTTGTCCCTGTTTTGCTCTGCAAACATCTTTCTTTTCACCCAGCTGGTGAGAGAGCAAGTGAACTGCATACTAATTATAGCACATTTACTGGTTATCTTCTATGATCAAGCAGAAGGTGGTGAACTGTGTGCAAGAGGATGCTGAAAAGTAGTAACTTAGGATCCACCTGGATTCAGGCAAAGGGTAGAAACTTTCATGTGGATCACAACAAAAGAAGGATAATACTTTCACCTTTTGCCTGGCCTGTGGCACCTTACCCAGGCTGACCTGCAAAATAAAACTTCTAAGGCCACCATAATGGAAAATTAATACCCTTACACATAGGTATGTGTTAAATTGGAGATAAAAACTTAATAACACTTAAAATAACATTGAAAATTAAATTTTATATGACAATTTCAAAAGAAGGAAAGCCTAACAGCATGAATACTCTTTTCAACAACAGAATAAGCTCTTACCCATAGAGATACACAACACTGTAAAACTGCTTAAAGACTAAGGTATGTAAGTTATGTGGCAAATATTATTGGGATCTTAGTTTCTATCCTGCTTCATAGGATGAAAAGGAGCGTTTAACCGCTTGGCTCCTGCTGTTCTTGAATGAAAATCCAATGCTTCATTAATATTTATCCCTTTTTCTTCTAACCCTACTATACACGTTCTCTTTTGGAGTTTCAGGAAAACCAGCAATTATCACATCAAAAGTCACCAGTCCACTAGGGAAACTTCAATCCTTAACTGGTGGAGAATTGCTGCAGCTTTTGCAAACATCTCAGATCAGGCGAGCAAGTGTTTTCCCTCCTCCCTTCCCTCCTGTGACTCTTGTTGGTTTTATTTAATCGGCTTAGAAGACCTCCTTAGTTTTCCTGTGATGCCATACACTATCCTAGACATCAAAAAGATTTTTATAATGCTGTTATATTTATACAGAGGGAATAAAAGAATAACAATGATTTAACCATGCTGCACAATAGGTCCAGTCTGAAACAGTCTGAAGGACTCTGCTTAAAGTTCCCAAAAGATATTTTTGTTAAGCTCCATTCTGAAGTTCCTGGCAACACTCTCGCTTACTTCAACAGTAACAGCAGCATTAAAGAAAGAAGGTGATCCACACAGATGAAAATGAGAGAGATGTTCAAGTTACTGAACAGCAGAAATCAGGAGAACCACTGAAAAACAAAGAGACTCTACTCCTGCCAAGAGCAAACATTAAATAAAAAGGTATGAGTCAAAACCCCAAGATAAATCAAGAATATTGATAATGATATTTTAAAAAATAATAAATGCTGTGTTCACGTTACTTATCTTTTGGCTTCATAATGTTTATGGTTGTACATTTTGAAAGTTTTTTTGGCAATCCTAAGTCCTAAAGAACATTTATTTTTTCTTCCAAAAGAGAGATAAGTTTTCCTAGAATCATATGATGCCAAAAATGAGATGTCTGATAAAGCAGAGAGAGTTGGCAATGCTAAAAATATGTTTTCTTCAGGGCTGAGGAAGAGAGTTCTGATGACATGTAATGGGAAGGGCACCACACTCATCTGTGTTTCCAGCTTCACTGGAGAATGGATGACCAAACATCATTAATTCTGAGTATTACTTTTTTTGGCTCTTGTGCCTTTGCACAATGAATTGATTTAGGCATGTAGGCATCTTGATTCTAATCAAAACATTACTTCAGTGTCATGTAGTCTGCTAGCTTGGGCAGGTTACCTCCACTAAAACAAAGTATCATTCAGTGCTTAAAAAAATCATTAAAATAAATTAACAAATTTGGCAGAACTGTCAGGGGATACTGCTCCACTTTGTCTGAAGTATCATTTCTTTCTGACTGCTATTTCTGGCTCTGATCCTTTGCACAACTCCTGTGGCCAAGTCCCATTAAATAAGAGTCTTTCCTACTTCATGTGTGAAGCTGTGTGGGGAGTTTGCCTTCACAATATTATAAAGCAAAACCAAATAATTTTATCCAACTTACTGCTTTAATATAATTAGTTAGTTGATTTGATTTAATCATTTAATCCATGCTCCCCAGTGCGTCCTTTAAAGATAGAGAGAGAGTAGGGGGGAACACTCCTATGTACAGAGCCAAGCCATGTTTCTGAAGCATGCTTTTCATTTTGATAGAATTACAAGTCTGTAATTCTATGTTTCTCTTCTTTACAATAAACTAATCTCACATCTGTAAGGGTGGGGGCCCATCTAAGGAGCCACAGAAACATATAAAGCTGAAATTTCAGCCCTTCTCCCCAGCTCTGCAGCCCTTCTTACCATGACATGAGCTGGTATGTCCTTCCTGCATGGAAGACTTCCCACACCATGCACTACACATGTAACCATTTTGGTGAGGATCCTGTTCTTGTACTCATTTTAGTAGGGCAGATGGGGAGAAAAGGTAGAAAGGCGAAACGGTTGTTTGTTCTCCCAGACAACAGAAAGACCTGTTGTCTTCTTACTGCATGCTGGCAAGGTTGGGAGCATTGGTATCGCTACTACAGCTTTGCATCATGTAATGGCCTTAAGTTCCTTGAACATCCTGCTAATGCAGGGCCTCCTATACAGCTAATTTGCTTAAGGTAGATATAGTAATGCGTTTTTACTGTACTTTCATATTACTGTACTTAGTCCTTGGGTGTTCAAGAGTTCACTGGGGTTGGTCTAGCAAAGTAAACTCAAGAATTAACTAGGAGCATTTTTGTATAGAAATAGACTTTGTTAAAAAGTGACTTGAAATCTTAAACGATTGGTTTGTTCAAATAGCTGAAGTGACTGAACGTTTGAGCTTGACTTCAGAACATGAATATTCTCAGAGCGAAATACACCGCACTGAGGAATTTTGCCTATGGCTATGGTATGAATGAACTGAATCAGCCCCTGAAAAAGAGACATTTCTTCGATCTTCAACCAAGCATGTAAAACACAGGAACTGGTATAGTACTGCAAACAAGCTGCTATTCGAGCAGTGAAATTTTACTGTTTTGTTTTAGGATTACTACATTTGGCCACACTGATATTATCAGCTTCTTAATTCCCAGTTACTGCTCTGGTTTTAGCCCTGTTAATTTTGTTACAATTCAGTTAGATTTGACGAGCACAGCAGAAAGCAACCACAGAAGCAGCTGAAAGAGTTTCAGTCAGGTGCACTGAAAGTTCACTCAGGTGAGCTGAAAGGAGCCCCTGGGTAGGGAAGCGCTGGTAGCAGAAAATGCACATGTCCCAGGTCTGCCATGTGAAAGCCAAGTATGCTGAACTGCCTTTAAATTAGGTTCCAGGTGAAAATAACAGCAGATACCACAAACGCTTTTTTAAAGCTTTCTGTTATAAAAACGGTGACACCATTTCTCTTGGATAAAACACCACTATCGATAACAAACCTTTGTCCCATCAACACTCAGCTACAGTACTACAGCATGTGTGGCTCTGAGTTAGAAATACGCTAAGATTGTCAAGCTACTGCAGAACATTCAACTCTAGGGGAGTTACAGGACAGAAACGATGCACTAACAAAAGCTGCTCTGGTTAGCTGTTTCTGGACTATGTGATAAGCACTGATTTTTATCTACAAAGAAATGGTTCTGAGCATTGTACCCAACAGATCACCTCTTTTCCTGAATTACACTTCTGCAGTGGGGATACCTTGAAGATAGATTAGTTTACCGGCTGGATACACTTAAAGTTTCTGAAGCTTTAGGGAAAGACGCAAGTTTATGAAACAGAGAATAGGCAGTGTGCTTGTGGCACAGGGACTTTCTTTTTCCAACAGGCTGAGGAAATTCAGTCGAA
The DNA here is from genome assembly GCA_008921705.1 of Burhinus oedicnemus. NCBI lineage: Eukaryota > Metazoa > Chordata > Aves > Charadriiformes > Burhinidae > Burhinus > Burhinus oedicnemus. The sequence goes on from VFFE01005628.1 coordinate 73,907, forward strand.
GAATACAGTACCTGGATTGCACCACTGGAAGAGCAGAGGTTGTACAAAATATATTGGGTTTTGTATTTTAATGAATTTATAGTATGTTTATAGGCTAGCACAATCACAGTGAAATAAAAAAGAAACACCCCCAAAGCTTAATGTGAGGTACAGTATTCTTACTTATTGCCCCCAGACACTGCATATTGCAAGATTGCTGCTTGTCTAGATATACGGCCATGATTAACTGATGATTAATTATCTTAACTTATACTCTCATCAAATTCACTACTTATCAAAGTACTTTCTTAAATGATTTAGCTCACGTAGACAAACTCAGGCAATTATTGACATAGTTCAAATAATTCAACACTTTTAGCAGAAAGGCTCAAAGAAATACAAGCAAACCGAAGTCTTACCAAACGTCCTTAATGAAGATTTTTCTGGGGTCACAGGCAACAGATTTTTCTGGCTCCAAAGAGCTTTCAGAGTCTGCTCCACATGGCATGCCTCTGGTCCTTGTTTTGATAATAAAAGGTTAAGGGACTTGCCCAGGCAAATAGCAAGACATGGTTGGAACTACCTGTATTTATGGTAGTTCCCGATGCATCTAACAGACAATACCAGCAGTAGTTTCCTTCGCAGTGTAGGCAGTGTCTTAAATTTGCCACTGTTTACATTAAATGTCGAGGAAGTTTGAGTCAGAATCTTGTCTACAGTTATAATTTAGAAATACTTGCTGTATGTGATTGTTACCATCTGAGTCAACAGGGCTATATACTGTCAAATATCAGTCACAAAGAGATCAGACTGTATTCCAGTGATAAACAGAACCATCCCGATATAACACTTATTTACCTTTCAAATTGTGAGGGTTGATTAATTCATATTTTCAGAAAGTTCTTCGTAATAAGTTGCTATAGAAATTAAAAATATTTGAAGCCCATAGAAACCTTTGCTTCAGCACCATTAGGATGTTTTTCTTGTTATGTTTTCTCTAATTATGTTTCAGTCTTGTCCATGGATCTCAGTTTTCCATTGTCTAACAGCATGTTTGAGGTTTCTGGATTACACAAGCTAACATTATTGTTTCAGAACCTCCACTACTTGAAATAGGACTCTTGAAAAAAAAAGTAAAAAATAAAGAAATGAATATACAATCATAAAGAAGCTGGGGGAATAGCCTAAATTTTTATTGTCTGGAATTCTCTTCTTTTTGGCAAGGCAAAAATCAGGGACAGCTAAGAACAACTTCATTTGGAAATGCCTCCATCAGGTTTGGAAACGCATGCTTCAACTGCAGCAGCTTTCACAGATGTCATAAGCCACTAGATTTTAATAAACCTGAGGCCAGGCTTTCAATACTACTCTAGAACATATGTGTCTCACTACCATATGAAGAAAGTACGTGTGTATGAATGTTTAAAGTTTGGAGAAACTGACAGAATCGGCGCTGCAGAGTTATTTCATGCCATAAACTTTCAAGAGCGGCCCAGGTCATAGTACAAGTGTCAGTCTAGGATTGATGCATTAGAGTCTCCTGATGTGAAGTGCAGCTTAGAGATGAATACACATTGTTAAAAATCATTCTCTTATTGACAACTTAAAAACATCTATCCTACTAAACCTGAGTAAGCACTAAAACCCCCTCAATCTATAGATACCCAGAGTCACTTTCAGAGCACGTGGACCTCTCTGAACACAGGTCTGTGCAACTCTTCCTGGCACTTCAGAAAGACATATTAGTTAAAATTAAAAAAAAAAACCCAAACAAACAGTCTGAAATCTTGTAGCACTGTGCCTCTACTAGTAAACCACAAGCTCCTCTTCTAGAAAAATGGACCGTGGTACAGAAGCAACTGCTTTACTCTCCCCACCCCTTGTCACCTGCCAGCCTCCAGGTTGCCACTAATACCAGCTCCACTATGGGCTTGGTAGAGGAGCATTGAGCCCACATTAATAAAGCCCAGCGAGATAGAGGTTGACACCATCAAGAGCCTCTGTGTTTCTCAGGGAACTGGCTTGCCACAGAGCCAGATAGGATTCAGATGGGCTTGTTAACTCCAGCTCTGTGTAATGCAAAAGCAGCTGTACTGGTTACGGAGCTGAGATGCTCCTGGAAGCAGTGTAGCCACATTTATGCGGCTCTGAGCTTCAGCTAGTATCTGTGGCATGGATAATCAGCAACACATGGATAATCAAGTGCTGACTGTATCCTGCTTCTGAATGGGTGCACAACCAACATATCTAGTGAGGCAGTGCTGAGACAGAAGAATTTAAGAGCTCTGAGCCTAAAAGAAATTCAAACCCTTCTTTATTTCTAGGCTGTCAGCAACTTGTTTTGCACAGAAAAACAAGACTGAATCTTATTATTTAAAGGAAGGAATTTTATTACTTATAGTCAGATTCACCTTCATGCACAGGATCAAGCACAAAAACCTATGAATCACTTCAGGTCTGTTTTGACAACTTGTCAGTGCTTCTTAAGTCTTAGGCTGAGCCGCTCTGAAGGTATGAACGTGCCCCTGAGGACTCCGCCCTGCTTAGTGCTAAACAACTTCTGAAGGTGATGAGTGCTCTTACTTTATGGTACTAATCATTATTTGGAATTGTTTGGACTCTACAGGACAAGCTCTCTAACTTCTGGTTTTAATATTTTCATTGGAAATGAGTAAGTGTAATTGACTTGTGTAATGCTTAACAGGGGTTAGCGTTACTAAACGCATACTGAGCACCCTGAATATCTTAACCATGAGAAAGATACTCGAGAGTTACTTGCCTCATAAATATATATATATATCCCTTTTGTAATAGGTTAATGCACATAAAGTTAGCCATACACTGGATTTTAATTACCCCTGGGCCACATAACAGAATAGGTTGGATTTTATTCATGTTAAAATCACATCAGTTTTAATCCAATCACTGCCTTTACTTCACACATACATCTGCATCTACTTAAGTAATTACAGTGGGTGGGATTCGCCTCCACATTGTAGACACCTAGATTTAATTCTCAAAATGTCAGTGTCACTACATGAGGTAGGTGTCTAAGCTCCCATGACAGTCAGAGGGGAATCTAGTCTGTGCAGTTAGGAGAACCTGGAAGCGATTTTGGCTGTCCAGGTGCAGCTCTCCAAGCCCCACTGGCTGTATTGACTCAAATGCTATTGCCTATAATGGGAGACCAGATATTCACACCCTAACACTTACAACTAGGTCTCTGAGTTCCACCCAATCAGGTAATTGGTGTCATTTCTGAGCTATTGCCTAACCCTTTTACTGAAAATATACTGGAAAGCACAAATTTGAAAGAGTTTTAAGATATAATCAACCTAGTGTACATACATGGACTAAAATCTCCCTGGAGATGCTCCTTCAAGTTGTACTTAAAGATACAGCTATTGTACAACTACAAAAGGTACAGAGAAAGAGGAAGAGGATAAAAGAGTCACACTGGAGAGGGTTTCTTAAATTTTCGTGATTTCCCAGCTTGTGTCTGGGGAGCCAATGATCACCATAACAAAGCAAGGCTAGAGATTTTATCTATGTCTTTGTCTAATCTACCTACAGACACACACACACAGATATATGCATTATTTTCCTTTCTTATACACACATTTAAAACTCAGTACGCGTATTTCCTCATAAAGGTAGGGAAAGCATATTACTGTCCTCTAAACTGCAGCTGGGAGGAAAAAAAATAGACTTGTGTTCAGAAGCATCAATTGTAATCCTGAATTTTAACAATATAAGCCAATATAATACTGTTGCCTTTGGAAGAGTGACACTGACATAAGACTTCGCTTGCAACACTAAAAGTATTCACTTACTGCATTTCCTTATGCTTTTAGGGAAGCTGTGCCTGAATATCCAGCGCTACTGTGAGGGAAAGCCTGACAAAATTTTACCCTCTAAAGCTTTTTTACTTTCTTCTGAAGCCTAATATATCATCATACTTGACAGTGTCCTGTTCTCCTTCTTCTGCTCAACTGTGCTAAGCAAGCTAAGGAAGCTGTCCAGATCCCAAATTTTGCTGTGAAGAGCTTGGGGGCAAACTATATTGCATTTTCAGATCATATTTAGTCTCATCTTCCATCTGCCATTTTTACATCTTCCACAGCTTTCTACAAAGATAAAAAGGCAACTGGGAAGAGAATAAAAAGGAAAAGATTCAGGGAAGTGTTTAAAGTTAGGGAAACTTTGGTAAGGACAAATGTGATGAGAGGAAAGGCAGAAGGGAGGCAGTGAAACAAATGGCACAGATGTGAGAAAGGCATGTCCATGCACAAAGTCTGTGCTGATTAAGCTAATCAGGTTCAGTTAAATCCCTTCATGGACACCTCTGGGAACTGTGACACATATGTGAACAAATGAACAATCTCTAACAATACTTGGGTCACCATAGCATGAACCAATGTGTTTTTCAGCAAGCATGCAACAGATCACATCAGTGCCCTTTCAGAGCAAATTAGGAGCTTAACTTCAGAAAAACAATTAAAATAATCCATACCTATCGTGCTGCACAGCTTAAGATACCTAAGGTTCCTTGGAGACCTAATGCTAGGCTTCTGGGTCTGCTCAGTTGTCACCCTGTCTTTGTTGCACTAATTGCCTAAGATCCTGCCTTTTAGCTAAAGCTGTTTGGGAGATGCAAAACAGGCATAAGTCTCCAGAGGAGTCCAATTTGTGAGGCACACATTGCCCATGGAAAATTCACAGGATGTTGGGGATCCACCAGGAAACTGGAAGTCTGAGATTCAAGCCCACCTCCTCCTGATGACGTCGGGAGCTCCAGCTCCAGTCCCAGGAGAGTTCCTCAGTCACCAGGCAATGGTGACAAAAGGATCAGTCGTCTTCTCCTGGGAAAGCTGTTCCAGGCAAGATCTATGTGCTGAGGAGGAGGAGGAGGGCTCAGTTCTGTAGGTGAGATCACTTGGTATGGGGACAGAGTGTTGGCATTCTTGAGACCTTTCTGCTCTTTATCAAATGACAATTTTGGGATAATGTATAAACAGTCTAGGCACAAGCACTGAGACTGAGGACATGATTTCAGGCTCCAAGTATCTGCTTCCCAGAGAAGCCTGACTGTAGCCCTGATCTACGTCTCCGCGTTTGTGCGAGAGACAGATACCTAGGGTATCCATTCCTTTGCCACCCCCTATAAGGTGTTTCCATTTCCCCTTGCTCAGATCCCAGTCTAGGAGAAAAAAATGTACCACACAGATAGTAGGTGTCTGATAATACTTAGCAAATTCTATTCCCAGAGCATCATAACATTAATGCCCTTTGTTGCCTTTTACCTTAGAGAATAAAACTTCTTTCTAGCATTTTTTGCCACTAGAATGTGCAGGAGACTCCATGTACAGTCTGTGAATGTTTGGGAAATGTCAAGCTCTTACCTGAGCCGCTTAATTCATTTTCTGATTGCCTGTTCAAGATGACTCACAACACTGTGTAAATCCCGGTGTTGTCACACGACTTGCTTATGTCACTCAACAACCCGGGAAGGAGCCAAGAACTTTAGCTCTGCTCCTGAGTTTCAGCTATTTGATCAGGCTTCCTTAGGACCAGTGCTTGCAAAGTTGCACAGAGACCTTTGTTTTTTATAGCTGCTGTTGTAAGGCTAGTTTGACCTACCATACCTAAATATATTAAAACAAAAAATGTGCTTAAAAACCCAATAAATACATAAAATATTCTTTCCGTTTCTTTTTATGATCAGGAAGAAATTTGCTACCTAGGTAAAATCAGCTTCAAAATTGTTTGATATTTAGCTAAAGGCATAAAAATTCCTTTGGGAGATCTGAACTAAATGAAGCTATAGATTTCAGAGCTGGAAGTTTAATAATTCCCTCTGCTGTATGCTCAAAGGCACAGAGTCCTCTTGGGCAGAGGCTACAGTTTGCCAGATTCATTGAATGAATGCTAAAAAGACCCTGATCCACTCAAACACAGAAACAACTTGTCATTACTTGCACTGTCAATACCTGAAAACATGTGACCTTTGCTGCTGGCAAAGTAACATCTTATAGCCCAGAGGTACATTAAATGAGCTTAATGTAGAATCAGTTTGACACTAACATTAATCTAGGGCATGTGGACTTAGGAGAATAACAAATCTTCTTTTATAGCTTGAAGCAGGTCAAACATCTCCCTTTAGAGAAACAGCATTTGAGTTCATACAGCTAAAAAAAATACCCATTATTTAAAATAAACGTCTCTAAGACATATACAAAATATTTTAATTAAGTATCTGCTTAGTTAATTAGGTATCCCGTTTACTTTTTCTCTGCAGTTTTAGCAGCACATATTATTCTACTCCTCACTAAACTCCTGTTTAGTTTGCTAGCACCAATAAAATTCCATATCCCTGAAATGGCTGCATTTCAATGATAGGTGAAATGATCCTTCTTATTTACTTCATATAGTGAAGTAACAGCGCTACTTGAAAATCTGTTTCTTTATTATTAAACCTTACAGAAAAGACATAAATCTGCAAAAAGAAAAAAAAAAGGTCAGTGATATAAAAGAGCCAGGAATCTTTTATATTATTATCTAGATAGAAGGCACACATATTTCAAGTTTGTATTTTAAAACTCTGATCTATGGAAGTATTTTGTTGTTATTCAATGTACACATCAAGAATGTACACAGAAATGTCCTGCACTGAAAAGTTAGCTTGCAAAGTGACATCTTCCTATTCAGCAATCTTTGCTTAGTGAATAACCAACTTCAGAACTACTTCAACAGCAAAAAGAGACAATATTAGTCTTTTTTTTTAACCTCTTTATCTTTTTCTGGCCAATAATGTTAAAAATTTAAACAGGATTTTATGTCACCTTGTGTATTAACTCAGTAGTTTATTGCATTCCATGAGATACAGTGGAGCAAGTCCTCCAGAGGTAAATGTCTTGTTCAGATGTTATAATGTTGATAATCTAATGAGTAACTGTATGTAGGGCAACTAAAGTTTGTAACCAGCAAATCTTTGCTAAAGAAAAATGTCTAATGTAGCCCATATACCTTTACTACTAGTGATTTATAAGACAGAAGTTATGTTTGTAAAATTGTTTTCTGAACAGCACAAACTGTATAACTTTAATACATTCACTGTAATCATCATGAATAATAGAAGACATGGGAACCTCATGATATTGGTCTTATGACAGAGCTGCACTTTAATAAAAATCACCAGAAACTTTTCAGAAGTCTGAAAGCTCAATGAGAACAGCTCTATGTTTTAACTGTTCCTGGAATGAGACAGATCCACTCAGCTCTCTGTAGTCACCTTTCCTTCCAACAAATACCTATAAACACCTCTGTGCCGTTTATTCCAGTTAATATCCTTCAAGTTAATAGTTAGATCTGTGTTGCTGTTGTATTTCAGCATTATGCTTCACCTTCACCTCTGCATCACCTCCTTTTATTTTTATCCCAGCCTGTGCCATGTGTGTGTTGCAATATTCAGACTAGGAGAAAAGTCTCAGCAGAGACCCAGTAGAAAATTTTGGTGCACCCGACAATCAGCTCATGCATTCAGAAGGTGGGACAACAGTACTTGGTAGCAACTAGAAGGGAAATCATGGGGAAAAGACAAAAATCACAACAACCACCCCAATATGTTCCCAAAATACTTCTCTTCATTCATAAGATTAAAAATTAGTCATGATCCAGCTGAGCACCTTGAGGTGCCACATTACACTATGTTTGTTTTGAGCATCACAGAATATAATCCTTCTAGAATACTAAGTGTAACCTAAGCATAAGGTGCTGCAAACACAGTTCGCCACTTCCATGGCATCATGGCCACTAGTTGGTATATTTACAAATTTATCAAAATCACAACTGAAATTCAAAGTCCAAGTTTCCATAGAAAAACTGTATTCCTTTGTCGTCTCATGGTATTCTGTATGATTTCAATCGTTATGCATAGTCTTAAATATTCAGGAACACACAGTGTACGTGATGGTTTAATTTGGTATTATTTAAACTATGAAAAGTTGTGGGGAAGGCCTCCTAGCTAGAATAAAAAGTTAATGTGTGTATAAGAATCTAAAAATGCTGGTGGAGAATGTTTTTGTTTCAGTTACAATTACTATGTTATCATATCTTTATTTACTTTCAATTAGTTGCATGGTTGAACACCATCACTCAGTCATGTCTCTGGCTATTTATAAATATAGAATTAATGGCTATAAAGACCTGCTATGTTAATCACTGGTTATATTTTATTGCCTTAGTCATCTTAATTTACCTCTCACAGGATTTCAAAATCCTGTAAAAGCTCTAGACCTGGTCACCGAAGGGTCTGAGAACACCTTCAGTGGGAACCAGCATGGCCTGCAGCTTCCAGGATCAGATCCTGGAGATAAACGTGCCCACTGTGTGACACACAGCTGCTGAGCCGTGGAGCCTGGGATTTCTCTATGGCATTTAAGAGCATCCCATTACTGCATTATCCAAGCACTCCGTAATCTTATATTTATTTCCGCAGCTCTCCTGTGAGATGGTGAAGCAATGTCTTCCCTGTGGCACTGACTGTAGCACTGTCGTACCAGAAGTCTTCACTGGACCAGGGGGTTGAAACTAAATTCCTCTAAATACCAGGTTAATCAACTAACTAGTGCACCAGCTTTCTCACTGCAGTGTGGCACCAAAGGAGCTGAGAAGGGGGTGATGACTTACTTAGAGAATTTCTCATATACACCTCATCTCTTGTCTGTACGCACTCCCATATATTAAGAACTGCAAAACTGGCTGGAAACCCATGCATTTTTCTTCCACATGAGGAAAAAAGTGTAAAACATAGTTGAATTCTTCCCAGGAGTAAAATCCTCACTCTCAACATTTCTTTAGGTGAGAGCCTGAGCTTCACTAGCACATAATTTGGTTGCTTGTCAATACCAAAACCTACCAGGCCTTCATGTGACATGGAAAATGGGCTATTTTCTTCATCCTTCTGGGAACGGACTGAGGAGGCTGTAGGGAAAATGATTATGACTTGAGGCAACAATGAGCAAAGAAATGTTGCCTTAGATCTGTAAATCTGCAAGGCAACAACAAATGCTGGAAAGTTTTCCCATTAGTGTTTCTTGGCCCCGAGTCAGTAAGCTGCTTCATTGCTATGTCAATATCACATATACATGCATAAACACATGTCCAAGTGTTTTTCTCACCGCAAGCAGATTTAAGCAGTTGCAGATATGTCATTTTTTTCTAGATGACCAAAAAAGTCCACTGCGAAGAAATGTTAATCTTATCCATATACTTCACTCAAAAAGCATTTACAGTTTTAATATTACTGTATCTCACAACTGATGTCACGTTAGGCAGTTCTGTTTGTTTGTATGGTTTTACTTTAGCTGTTTTCTTTTGTCATTCTGGTCTTAATATATAAAGCCAGAAAAGAGTTCTCTTTCTAGTATTCTTTTTTCCATTCCCTGACTATATCATTACAATCTTAATGATGCTATAGGTCTACATTCTAATAAAGACATTTTGCATTTTTGCAAGAAAAACAGTGGGATACTTCTGGATCAAGTTACTGGCAGTAGAAGTGTGCGGCTGAAAAAAATCTCCATTCTTCTTAAATATCCATCTGAATGGAAATATTTGGAAGGGGTAGAGGAAATAATGACACATACAATTCTTTTACAAAACCTATTTTGAAAACATTCCTTACATGAAATAATAGAACTATTTTTATCAGACTATCAGTGTCTTATTTTGATGCCCTGGCATAGCATCTGTTCTCCACTAAGGCATGGTAATATGACTGATATTGGATAGGAAGGAAGTGACTTGGCTCTTACAGGAAAAAACCACCACCTAAATGTGGGAAAAGGTTCATAAATACTTCCAGAGACTGGCATTTTGAAAGTGTGATCTTGAAATCTTAAGAGTACACTTATACAAAAGTTCCTGCCTTCAGTTTGGTGCAGGCTGGGGGAGGAAGGGTTTTGGATCTATTTTTCTCTTGCCCGTCTGTCTTTTCCCGAGCATACTTCCAGCATACTGCCCACCAAACTGCTGACCGCCTGTTCCTCACTAAGGCGTGTGGTGCGGAGACACACACCGGTAAGAAAACCAATGAAGAAACCTAAACAGCAGTTGAGAACCCCTTCCACTAAGTAGCAGGAGGAAATGAAGGAGAAAAACCTCATAGTTCCTCTTTGGAGCTCTACTGATGTGAACTAATTTAATAGGGATGAACAGCCACAAAGGCAAACAAGTGCCAGTTGTTTCATGTAAGTGACATGTGGTAGGTTATGGATATACTAAAAGTGAATCCCAGAATCTTCATTTTCACAGCTTCTAAAGGGAAAATTCCAAGATCACAGACTTTCTACTGGATTGACAGGCTGTAAAACACTCCCTCTGGATCTTAATCAATGGTGTATATAGAAAAACATAGAAAAGGTTCATGTGTGAGAGGGTGATGGAAAAGAAACCCAAATGGAAAGGGCACTTGTTTACCAGGTCAGATCAGAAACGTGCTGTGGGCAAGAACGTTACAAAACAGAGAGGAAAGGAAGGGGCAAAGTTGTGTCTCCTTGGAATACCTCATTTTATCAGCTGTATCTATTGTAGTTAAAAGCCATTTACCCTAATGCATTTAGGGGGAAACCCCCTTATCTTTCAGCTAATAATCCTGTTCTATGTAATCCTCTTTCCCAAATCGAGAAACTTGACAGCATGAGAGGAAAAAAGAGTTGAGAATGAATCAGTTTTGTTTCCAAAAGTGGAATATACTAATGAGATAAAACTAAGGTCACTGATGGCAGAGATCACTTGGGAGGGATGCAGAAGCAAATAGTATAGCACGTTTCTTAGCAGATAATCTTTGTGTGGGTGCGTGTCAGAACATGTATGTGTATGCAACACAGAGATGTACCTCTGTGTTAGAGGATTTTTCCCATGGCACTTCCCTATTTTTGGTAAGTATTTCCTTGTGACCTTTTAGCAGGAGAGAATGAAAAAGCCTCTAGACAAGAAGATGAAAATGCCTGACAAGATCCTGGCTAGAGAAAGGCTGTCTGATTACAGATTCAGAATGACTTGGCTGCATCCTGTGTAGACAACTAATAACAATGAAATATCACAACGCAGAAAGAGGAACTCTAAAAAAAGATCGTGGTTCTGCTGTATGCCTTCTAGCAGCACGCTCAGCCATACCTTCTGCTGACAGACCAGCAACTGTGGCCTCATTGTGCACACAGTAAAATGAAGGGTGATGTAGTGAACTGTAAAAAAACGTTTCTTGCACTTGCTGTATGTCTTTCTTGCTCAGCTTCCCAGCCTCTCCTAACAATCTACTGCCCATTGGGATTTTTCAAAGTTATTCTGTGAGACCCATCTAACCACCTACCCAGGTTTCTTGGGTAGATGCTTGGAGATACCACTGATCAGTCCAGTACTCTTGACCTGTTGATCCCTCATGCAAGATTCACTCTCCTAAGCCCTGTAACCTGGAGTGAAACGCCATAATGCAAACCTTTCTGATTCTTGTTTGAAGATCATGCTCATTTCAGATGAAGTGAAATGGGTTTTTCAAGCTCTTACACTTCCCACAAATAAAGTGGGATCCAAAAGCCTCTCTGGAAGTGGGACTGGGTTACGTGTGTGTGCAGTAAGGAAACTACATTTCTAAAAATCCTGACCCCAAGGGTTAAGTTGTATTCAACTTAATTAACTGAAGTTGGCTTTTGGAATGTCAGTGGATAATGTGCCAGGAAAGTCTTTGCACTGAGAGTGTCATTAATAGATTATATACATAAAAGACATGATTTTTAAGCTTCAGGTCAAAAAGCCGCCTTTTCATTTTTCTTGGAACTCTTCAACTAGTTTATCCATGGTGCAAGTGATAATACTTAATTTCATAATAAATATTCTGAAGGAATTCCTAATACTGACAAATAGGAATTACATTTATGCATACTTCACAGTTATAGTTTTATTGTATGTGATACCATGACCCAAGCATGTTTATAAATTTCTCTTGAGAAATCTCTCTACAACAACACATGATGTAGTCAATGAAGAGTGAACCTCTAAAGTTTCAGGTTAGATAAACAATGTCCAATTTTTTTTAAAAAAATATTAACCTTTGGATATTGCTTGGAAATCTTCCAATATAAAGTCCGTCATAAGATTATTCGTGCTTCTTGCCTTTGGAACATCACCAAAATGATCACTTGTCATTTCATTGAATAGAACTGGAAGGCACTGCAAATAATAATCCAATTCATTCCCTTCAACAAAAGCAAGATCACTCATCCAAATCATGTTATTTCATAACTTCCACTTCTATGGAAATCTAAGGCATGCATTTTCTTAGCCCTACTCTAACCTCTTTAAGAGCAACCTAGGAAAAATACAGATAAACCAATAGATAAACCTAGGAAAAATTTAGATAAAGTTGGGAGAGAACATTAAGATGGAACTGGAGATAATTACTAGATCAATGGTATAGGCCAGTCTGGGTATCCTCATATGCTGTACACAAGCAAACTATATGTGCTTTATATGGGACCAATATACAGCCACACATCTGGAGGGGAAATAAAGCAGATTGAATAATCTTAGAGTCATTCTAATTGTCACGAAACATTATCTGAAGATATGGTAATTTAAATATTCTGTAATTAAAATAAACCATGAGCTAACATGTCAAATAGTAACTGGTTCCAAACAAAATTCCATACAAAGGCTCACACATGAAATAAACTTGATGTACACCAGCTGTCTTTCATTGCTAGTAACGTCTTAATTTTAAATCCAAATTTACCTCTGCCATGCATATACCTGCTATTAAATCACATGCATTTGCAAATTGTTTAACCAGAAATATTTTATGTAAATGAGGTGACAGAAAATAATACAGATGAGGGAAAATGGAATCTCAGAACATTTCAAGCTTCCTGCTCTGTGCTCTACCATGTGGCTTTATATTTTTATTTGTTAAGTTGAGATGTATGATTTGATACTCAGCCTAGTGCCATAATTCCCACGTCACAAGGTCACCACACAAATTGCTGTGACCTCCTAACTCCACCTAAAAGTCAGGCAGGCCTTTAAAGCACATAACTAGTGCAGATCTTTTGGAATTGCTTGGCAGAGCCACATAAGACAGCTTGCATAATGCTTTTCTTTACCATGACCAGCTGCATACAGTGAGATTAGCTTCAAGTTTTCATAATTGTCATGTTCACATAAACAAGGGAAAATTCCAAACCATTACTTTTTGCTTAATGTATATCTTTCCCTACAGGAAAAGTGCACTTTTATCTTGACATAACTCAGGCCTATAAAATATTCCTTTCCATAGGCTCAAGAAAGGCGTACATTTTATTCACAGGATATTATTCAACAATCGCAAAACATACAATTTCTGGATGTCTTAAAAAATAGAAAGTTAATAGTTGCAAGCTTTGGATTGAGAAGCTATCTGTGTAATCATTTACTGGCTCACTAAAATGTTGAAGAACCTTGGGTTAGTCTTGAGCCTTTAAAGTCTGGCAGGATAGAACCTCCAGAAGATTTACTACAGCTTAATTATTGACCTGACATAATACTTAGGCTATGTAGCACATGCTGATGGCTTGTTTGGTTTAATTGATTACTGAATAAGCATTTTGTTTTTGTACCTTTGAAGATTTCCTGCAGTTAATGTGCCTTGGTTAATTTTCATAGCATTGGACAGAAGTCTGTATGTCTTGCTCAGTGAATTTATTGTAGGCAAAACCTGCAAAAAGGGGAAAACACATTAATACTTATAGCTGCTAGGAATCACACATTTTATTTGTAACACAAGCTCTGTTCATACTGGATTTGGAATTTGTTTGCAAAACTAAACTTATTCATTCCTATTTACTTTGCTGAATCCCCCTGAAGATCCAAGTTTATCCATGTCTAATTACCTTGCTTACAAGTCAGCAAGCTGCCATAGCAAAAATAATTGAAACATTAGAGAGCATACATTAATTTATAAAGATCCTGACTTCCTTGTGTTTTGTTCATTATTGAAGTACCTATGTGCACCTGCTTTTTCAGTGCCTTAATACAGCCAAGAAAACTTATGGTGGATGTTCTTCTACATGAGGGAAAAAAAAAAAAAAGAAGAATGATTTAATCATTTCTACTATTGTAAAATAACTGTACAGAAATTATAAGCTATATTTTATTCAGCTGTCAAAATCAAATGAAAGTGCTTTCCTTTATTATTCTCTGTGGGAAAGCTCTATCAAATTTAACAGAATTGTATCTCTTCAGGTTAAGCATAGTCTTATTGTTTGGCTAACAAAATTTTTACATCTACAGCCTCAGATTCTAAAGGATGGTTCAAATAGCTAGATGCCCATCATTAAGTTCTGTAAATTGGCAGGATATTTTCTGATAACATTTGTAATATTTTAATAGAATTTTCAGTTTTGGAGATACTTGTCTTGGCTTTCATAATTGTTCATTCATTTACTTGTTCTTTTCTAAAATGAGGTAATATTAAAATCATGTATAAATTAGCACAAATGAGTTCATTTTGTCTTTCGGCAACTGAAACATAACTACCGGTATTTACTATATTAATCTAAATTCCTCACTCATCTTCTTCCTCTGACAAGGACCAGTCAGTTTGTATCTACTTTCTCCTCTTCTGACCTGAGCAGCTACTAAGACGCCAGATCTCATAGGTGACTCCAGTCGGGAGAAAGTTTCACTAGATGGAAAAAGAGCCCTGTTTTGTTTGTTTTCAAGAGCACAGGAAATATTTTGTTGGCACGAGCTGTAGTTTCACATTCCCTTAGCCTCAATTAGTAACAAGCTTCTGACAGAAGAGGCATCACCTTCCCTTCCTGTCCTGGCAGCATGTCTCTCCAGCGTGTGCCAGCATGCATGCTCCTGGGGTTGAAGGGAGCCAGGTGAAAGAATTAATTTGACCAAGTATTAATCTTGCCAGCCAAAAGCATATCAGCAAACCAGCAAGAAGATTAGTTTTCCGATAGGTGAGCTCTGTCATCTGGCTCCTTGTGTTGTCACACTTCTGCCAGTGCCGTCACAAGAAAGGAGCAGAACTGGGGTCCACCAGCCCAGCAGTCAGCACATACATCATGAAACCCTCTCCTCAACATGGGGATGCTAAAACCACCAGACAGGGTTTTCCTGCCTAAGCCAGCTCGTCAGTTGAAAAGGCCTCTCTCTAGGCTTTAGTTTCCTCTGTTGTGAAGTCTCTTTCCCTCTCACCCTGTCTGCTCCCCTTCTTTGGGATCCTCCATCTGGTACACCACCCTTCTGGAAGGGCCAGCCAAAGCCTGGCTGCCTAATGCTTGTGCACTCTTGAACAGCTCTGGGGTTTGACTTTGGTTTTGGAACAAGCACGCTTTACTGTTTCTTAGAGCAGTTTTACAAGGGGAGTGGCAAGGAAGTCTATCTGTTTTGAGGATAATGAACGCAGTTAGATTCTTCATTTGAGAACTTCTGAAAGGTCAAACCCAACCTTATTAGGAAAACTCTGGTGACTTGCACAGACACCAGCAATGGGAACAATGAACACATATGGGGAGCATTATTTCACGCACAGCTGGGTACCTGGGAAGAAAAAAAAAAAAAGAAATCCCAGAAAAAATTGAGGCATTTATAGCTTCCAGGGAATGGAGTCCAAAGAAAAAAAAAAATAGAAAGAATGAACCCACCCTTCAATAAACCCAAAATGGAGATAGTGTAAATCAAGGAACCTGAAATACATACACCCCTAATATGCTGCTACAAATTGAAATGTAACCTTTGCTTCTTTGATGCAGAACAGGTCAATACAATGGCATATACAGTGCCTGGCAGTTGTCTCAGTTATTCAGAAAGTATTGTGAATTTTAAATCACCCGCTTTTAGGCAGCCAAGACTGTGAAGGTCTGGATAAGTTTATCTAAAAAGCTGCCAGTATTTGGGAACTTAACAAATAACTTCATAGTTGTTATTATTATGGTATAAATAAGTACTTGCAATATTACAGTCCTCTAAATCTTACCTTTTTCTTATGCAGGAAAGAAATACCATTATTTTTCCACTCTTCCTCAGGTCAGTCTTTTTTTCTGTAATAAATAAACCAGTAGAAAGTTATAACAATTTATAAGCAATAAATCTAATAATATTTTTAAAGACAAAAACCCAAACAAATCACTTGTATTTATCTATATATTATTTCTAGGAATATATCCCAGCACAATATGAAAGATACTGCATAAAGTAATGGGGTTTTGAGCTGTCCCATAAGCCTCACTGGGACCATTGCCTCTAATTTCATCAGGGAATGGTTACCACAAAGTCCATTGCTACCACAATTTCCTTCATTTATCAACAGTTCTCTTTCTTCTTTAATTCTTTTCTTGAGAAGGTTATACTGATGGCATACAGTATCTACAGAGGGCAGTAGCTCTCTAAAGCTGCTTCTGCAGGTGCAAAGCAGAAACCCAGCAAGACTTATTTAGATTCCAGCCAGTAAGTTCAGTTAAGCCTGGTTCCTAATAAATCAGAAAACGAACCAATGCACTGTTAGGTTTTCAAGTTGGTAGTGGCTGTGAAAACCAATAGGTCCTCTGGGATTTCACCTTGAAAATTTGAGCCCAGAATCTAGATCGAACACAATGTACAATAAAAATGCATAGATATGAAATAATTGGAGACATGAAAAATAATATTATTGTATTACCTAATATGGAGTTTTGGCTCTCTTTCTCTGAGAGATTGGTCTCTTCAGCTTCTAATAATGTATTTTTTGTTGATTGGTTTCCGATTTTTTATCAGTGCTGTAATAGCTGGGATAATCAGACTGAAGGGTTTCTTTGTGATTCTCACTAGCTACCATTGAACCTTGTTGCTCGCCATTAGTGTCATATAAAGTTATGGGCAACTAATGAAGACTTGCCTTTCTCTGTGGATACCTTCAGCACTCTTGGTCATACATAATGCTTGGGCCAAGAGACGAGGAATTAAAAAAAGCACTCTCACAATCAATCTCACTCAACACAACTCATCTGTCCCAATGGCCACATAAGGCCTCCTTTGACCACGTCATAGGAGCCAGCAATGCCCTGCTGACCTTCTGAGTGCAATAACTCCTAGGTGACCAGTGCTAGGGATGGGTGAGTGCACCAGGCCCCTTCCCACAGGAGCTGGCTGAAAGCACAGTACTGTTACAGCAACTTTTTCCCCCAGCAAAATCCATGATATAATGAAGGGCCAAGAAGTCACAACTAACGTGGCTATTCCACTTACTATGTTAGCTAGACCCAGTCTCAAGCACATGCTGCAATGAAAGATTAGGCATCAGCCACAGTACGAGAGGATGTGAAAGAGGGATAGGCTGCAAACACTAGAAGATGATTAATCATAGTATTCCCTCAATTTTGAAACATAAATTAAGTCTTACATGTTTTATTACAGTTACTTGTTGCAGCTATGTGGAGGAGTGGGCTGTGATGCACAAGGCCAGGTTTTTAACCTCAGTAACGTGAGTGCAAATCCCACTGAAAGTGTGACTGCCTATAAGTAGCAAAGGGTGAATTTTGGCCCTTAAATTGCTATAAAAAAGAGTATTTTTTCCTATTATTGTTGTTGTTATGGGAAACAAATTGAGCAAAGAACTTTTGGAAGGAAAGTGTTTTCTAATGGCCAAAAACGTAACAGCAAAGAAAATAAAGAAAACAAACTATCAACATGAAAATAAGCTAATGAAAAAAACAATGGTTAGAAGAGCAAATGAAACCCAGGGAAGATGCTTAAAACACAATCCTCACATCATTCCTGTTCACAATCAACAAGGTCACTGCCTGTGGACAATAAAAGCTCTTTTTCTTCTTTTTAAAACATGTCCTTTTTTCATTGCAAGAGATCCATGATTTTTTTATATTTCCTTTCTTGCTCACCACTGCACTTAAGATGCTAGTTTCAAGTACATGTGATAAGATGAAATCAAGAATCATTTAATAGCACCAGCTGGAGTGAAACATTGGCTTAGGAATCTCTTTATCTACACATAAAAAAGAGTAAAAATATCGGATGATGAAGTAGAGTGATGATGAAATGAGCCATTGGATGAGATATAGAAGAATGAGTCCAACAACACTGGACAACAATATTCCAACAGGAATATTTCCATTTACTTTAGTGGGCATTGAACTAGTCCATTACAGAGCAGAAAAATACACATGGAGATGGTAGCTACCATTGTCAAAGTTTCCAGATCCCTGTTTTCCACATTCATGAGCATATGAAAATACAATACTTTCCCATAGGTGCACAAACAAGTTCATTATGACTTAAGAGAGGATGTTATGTCATAATTTTATTCGATGGGAAAAGGACCCATTATTTTCTTTAAATGCTGCTGTGTTTAAAGAAATTGCAGAAGCATTTTCAGTTCTTTCTTTCTTTCATTTTTCTTCTTCAGATTTCTGTACACCATTTACTACCTAAATTCTGAATACAGCCTTAGTCAGGAACCTTGCCACAACACATTTCCAACCTGTGGTACAGATGGAGACTTAATAGCATCCCACGATGAGAAAGGCTTACAGCATGCTGTAATGCAAGATTACTATTTACTGTTCTGCCTTTGAACAGCAGGTGTTTAGATACTGCTGGATGACATAGTTTGGGAATTTTGGGGAGTGTAGGTGTATGTGTGACAGTGAGAGAAATCCTTCCTATATAACCAATAAAACACAGGACAAGTTACTACGTGCAGAACTTTTTCCGTACCTGGGACATATTGGTGATAGTTTTCCAAATCATTCGGAAGTGTTGCCATGTCCTGGGGCTGCAATGATCTTATTTAAGTTCACAAAAGAAACAGTCACAAACCCTCCAAGGAAGACCTGAGGGACTGCGGGGATTGTTGTGTGTGACTCACTCCATCTCTGAGTCAGTCCTGAATTTACGTACTCAGTTTCATGCCAGAAGGGAGATCTTTCAGAAAACAGGAAAATACCAGACCCACATCTTTTTAAAGACTCAGCCAGAGACATGTTCATTCCTTCCGTAGGCCAACGCTGTATAAAGAATGTCCTTATGCAGCAGCTTCCCATTTCACCCAGAAACAATTTATTCCAGTGGAGAGCCCAGTGATTTCTGTGTGCATGAAGTGCTTTTGCATTTCCAGGGTTTAAATATTCTATACACAAGTTACAAGTGCAAGATGATTGAAGCTATAACTCACCGAAAACAGAATGACCTGGAAAACACTTTGGTGGCTAACTTCACAAATCCCAATAAATGGACCAGAGAATCCAATTCCAGTTATCCAATACGTTTTTGCTGGACCGTCTATAGGAATGATTGCAGAGCAGTCTGAGCAACCACGATTTATCTAAGTTCGATTCTCCTCTGGCCTTGTATTTCTCATTGCCTTCAGTAGGCACTGTAAGAAGTATTTCTGAATAAGGATATATCCTAATATTTCTCAGAACTGCAGCTCCATTATTGACACAGAAGGGAGCTCCAGCATACACAGTGCTCTCTCACTGCCTGGCACTGTTATCGTGCTGTCTAGCCTTGCTCATAATAGATTCAGAAGACAGAGAAGTCAAAAGGCACCAAATACCAGAAACTTATAAACATTACTGACTTCACCACTCATTCAGCAGTATTGCCATAACAATGGAAACATCTATTGTTTAAAAAAACAATGGATCAGCCTATGCAGATCAATACAACATCTATTTCTATTTGCAAAGCAGTGATGGTTAAAACTGATCTCATATGCTTCTAGAGATTCATAACTCAGTGGGATTATCTCAGTAGACTAATTTCTAAAGGGCTGCTATCACTTACTGCTAAAGATTCTTTGCTAAAAGGACTTCCATCATCAATATGCTGGACATGCAAGGGGCAATTCAGCACTAGCCATAAAATGATCCCTGCACCCCACTTCTGGGTGAAAAGGTGCAGAAGAAAACTTCTTGGTGACACCTTTTTGAAGGGTAAAATACTGCTTTTAACAGTCATGAGCAAAACCCTTAAATTAAATAAATTTAACCTATATACATCTTTTTCTTCCTGAGACAACAGACTCTGCTGATTTAATTTTTCATCATGATTTTGGTGGATATGACTAAAAACCTGCCTTAGTATTTAATCCTCCATTCGGAAAAATGTGTTAGCCTGATGCGTTAATCTATTCTGCTACATTGTAAAAATACACTGGCTACAGGATTTAAGTCTGCTTCCAAGTGCTTAGCTAGCTAGCTAGTGGCAAAGCTGGCCACAACTCTCACACTTCGCAAGAATGAAGAGCAAATTCTGCTTTCTAAATCAGAAATAGAAAGCCAAACTAAAAATTTGACTATCAAGTGAAGTGCAGTAAAAATACAATAAAGCCAAATATACAGGCTATACAAATATAAAGGCAATACAAATATAATAAATAGTCTAAAATAATAGAAAAGATTTAATTAAGTCATGACGCAGCAAGCCACTTCACATTTAACTTGCAACTTTTCCTACTTTGATTTAATCAAAGGGTTTGATTTGGTAAGTGTATCAATACTGAATAGAAGTATAAGCTTAGGTGAGGTTGCCATTGTCATTATTCCAATGGAATTGATCAGTGAGGAAACTGGAAGCAAATATGACTGACCTTAGAAACACCAAAAAGGTGGTAGAATCTTCTTGAAATAGACTGAACCTGACAGGCACTTATTCCTCAAAATGGACTTCTACACAAACTGTTACAACTCCTCAAGGGTGTAAGGTATTCCTGTGTTTCTGCTGTGCAATTGTGGGAGAAGAAAATAAATAATTTGCATTTAAAAGGATATCTATGTCAGTTTAGGTATTTGGGAGACTCTGGCAGCCCCAAAATAGACTTAAAATGTTAAATGTGACTCAAAATACATGAAGGGGGAGGTGGAGCAGGAAATTTCTTAGATGTGACTTGATGAGGGGTAATGAGCCCCCAATTACGTGTGTGCTTTCTTAGTTGATAAAATATCAGCATCTCCCTTTGCCTTACTGTTCTGGCAGATTTGTTTTTTCAGCAGCCAAACACAGCCTTTTGTTTAGCTAGAAACACAAACTACAGACAAGGTTGCTTCAGACAGAAAAATAACTCAGGGGTTTAATAAAGCAGGCTTTTCCTATATTTCAGCACTTAAAATAACAAAGTCACTGTGACTTGAAACCTGACTACTCCTTATCGCCCTCTGAACATAAAGAACAATGACACTACAATCAATGACTCAAAAAGCAAGATGACCTTAATTTAAATATTTAAGGAGCAATTTAGGAAAGTGAAATATGTGAAGGCAAGGAAGGAGGGAAGGAAGAGTACTTGCTGGAAACTTTGCCTCTATGATTTGGAGAATGCACAAGTTTACTTGAAAAAGACAGAAAGAAAAAGAATTGTAAGTAATAAAACTTTTGTGTTATCTTGTTAATGTCATTGCTTTTTAAATTTCTTTTTTATTACCTTTTTTTTTTTTTTTGAGAAATGTGGAACCATTCCATAAACACAACTGAGCTCTGCCTTCTGTTAAGGGTTGCAGCACCACTGAAGTTTGAACTCATTTGAGCAGTTCTGTTGTGCTTTCAATTCCCCCTACCTTCTTTTTTTCTTCCAGTGGATTGAAATGTGACCAAATAGCAGCATGACTGTGAATGGAAAAGATAATTCTCACACGACATTCCTCTCAGTGCTTTGGGGAAAACACACATACAAACACATTTGCTCATGTCTGATTCAAGATGTGAAAAAAAATAAAATAAGGCAAATCTATGAGAAATTTTTCTGAAATTGGAAACACGCTTAAAGACTCTATGTATTTGTTTTGTTTAGACTAATTAAGACTTCTGCTTTATGTTACCACAATAGACACTAAACATTTGCAATATATTTACTGAGGTTAAAGGAATTATGGGATAAATTTGTATCTATTACACCATTATCCTTAAACAACACTGCTGTAGTAATCAGTTGGAATATATTTTTATTAGTCAAAAAGGTGACTTGTCAGCCTAACCAGAGTAATTTTGCATCCTCAGTACATTATATAATACAAAATGCTAGTAAATTTTATTTCTCAGGAAAATAAATCCTCTTTTGTTGAAATCTTATATTACCATATTGGCATAGCTAGATTAAAGATGGAGGCAAAAGAACTCATGGATTGGCTGGGAGCTATAGTTTGTACTGCTTCTCTCATACCTGTATAGTTTGTTATACTAACAGAAGTCCTTATCATGAACTGAAAAATGGGCAATTCCTGAAGTCCAAAAGAGTGAAAGTTAAGTTAAAAATTCTAACACCAGGGGTACAGGGATTTATTTCTGATGTTGTCCTTCCCATGCACACACACACCCCCTGAGAACAAACATTCACTTCCTTTATTAAAACATGATGGCGAAACTGGTTCTTACTAACACAATTTTTTTCCATGTCCTACTCACAAAATCTAAATTAGATTAGAGTCAAACTTCAGCTGCATTAAGTCTCCTCTTCCAAGGAGATTTTTTAAAAAATGTATCTTTTGAGTTTCTCCAGCAATATGGAGGACTGTGAAAGCTCTTGGTTATAAAAACTACTTTATATCTTAAAAAATTTGGGTCTACTTTCTTTCATTCAGCTTCTGTATTGTACATTGTTAACTTTTCCTGAAGCATAAAAGCCAGAAAATCGGTATCAGCAGTCTTCCCTTAATATCACACTATACAGGATAGCACAATATCAAGACACTGGTGAAACTCGAGGCCCCAGTGCGTGATTTTGGAAATTTGTACTCAGTTAAATTAAAAAGTCAGTTCTTCCAGCTGACCCATTTTCTATACCGCCATCTCTAGGCAAGGTAACTGACCCTCTAACAGAGAGCAGAATGGGAGGTCTGTCCTGATGGGAGAGCTCCCCAGTGCTTGTTTATAGCCCAGCATATTAACTACCATTTGAAAATGGCTACTTCAATTTACATCAACATGCAGAGCTATGGATTGGAGTAGTTGAGGAGATGCTATGGAGCACATTCAACTTTATTTGCAATGGCACCTCTAATCTCCAGGAGATTAAAGAAGTAACAGCCAGGAGAAGTGATTCTGAAATTGCTCTGAGGCATCAGAGATCACGGATCAGTGCAGAATGAAGATCCATGTTGAGGCTCCAAGCTGCAAGTGAGGAGTCTAAGACTGCATTTCAGACTCATCACTCTGATAAGCAAAGAGTGGGCCTAACTAGCTAGCAAGAAGGAAACCTCTGCCTTCTCAGAGCTTGGGTGTCTAAACTACACTGCTCAGGAACGGACAACTCATTCTCTTGAGGAGGGTATAGGAGGTGCTCAACCATTGTATGGTCAAAGCTTTTGTGGTTGAAAGAGCACTGCCAAAGAGACTAGAAACATCCTCCAGATGAGAGTGGTCACACACACCTCTATTCTATGGGAGTACCTTTACCACACAGCTGCAAAGCTGGTGTGGGTCCAGTGTTACATTCATTAGAAGAATGCTGAGCCAGTTTCAATTGTCTATAGAAGCAAGTTTGCACTGATTTAAAAAGTCAATAAATGCTATTGTAGAGATACTGATAGTTTCAGAGACATTTACAGGTTTGTGGTGATGACTGCTATCACATATTGGTTACCTATGAAAAGCTACAAGATGATGGATAATGAAGAAGAGTGGATAAAAACTTAATCAGACCATGCTTGCTAGCAACTCAATTCAATGAAAAGGTCAAAAATAGCAGGAGAGTAACCAGGTTTTAAAAAGTAAATGTTACTGAAGTTTAGGTTATTTTGAGTATTTTCAGTGCTAAACCTTACAAAAACAAGTATTAGAAACAAGTTTTCCCCTTTACCACAACCCTATAAAAATCCATGGAAGTTCCTTTTTCTTTATTTCTTCACACCATGAAACTGACAAGGATAGCTCAGATGTGGAATGAGATATGTATTCCACTCTAAATATTCAAGAATTGGCTGAATGGTGCAGGTAGCCACATCACTTTCATAACATACGAGTCAGCAGTTGATCTCTCTTACATGCCAAACAACCTTCTCACTAAAAAAATGATTCAGATGTTTTGCCCCAAAATTATGTTTCCTAGAATACTACCAAAGGTTGGTAGAAGTGGTTTGTTCCTATTAAAATGATTTACACTAAATTAATTGAATGTTCAGTGCCATTCACAAAGTTCATAGAATCATAGAATAGTTTAGGTTGGAAGGGACCTTAAAGATCATCTAGTTCCAACCCCGCTGCCATGGGCAAGGACACCTCTCACTAGACCCGATTGCTCAAAGCCCCATCCAACCTGGCCTTGAACACATCCAGGGATGGGTCTTCCACAGCCTCCCTGGGCAACCTGTTCCAGTGTCTCACCACCCTCATAGCGAAAAATTTCTTCCTAATATCTATTCTAAACCTACCCTTTTCCAGTTTGGAGCCATTACCCCTTGTTCTATCACTACATGTCCTTGTAAAAAGTCCTTCTCCAGCTTTCTTGTAGGCCCCTTTCAGATACTGGAAGGCTGCTATAAGGTCTCCCTGGAGCCTTCTCTTCTCCAGGCTGAACAACCCCAACTCTCTCAGCCTGTCCTCATAGCAGAGGTGCTCTAACCCTCTGATCATCTTCGTGGCCCTCCTCTGGACCCGCTCCAACAGGTCCATGTCCTTCTTATGTTGGGGGCTCCAGGCCTGGACACAGTATTCCAGGTGGGGTCTCACAAGAGTGGAGTAGAGGGGCAGAATTACCTCCCTCGACCTGCTGGCCACGCTTCTTTTGATGCAGCCCGGTATGCGGTTGGCCTTCTGGGCTGCAAATGCACATTGCCAGTTCATGTTGAGTTTCTCATCCACCAACACCCCCAAGTCCCTCTCCTCAGGGCTGCTCTCAATCCATTCTCTGCCCAGCCTGTATTTGTGCTTGGGATTGCCCCAACCCACGTGCAGGGCTTTGCACTTGGCCTTATTGAACTTCATGAGGTTTGCACGGGCCTACCTCTCAAGCCTGTCCAGGTCCCTCTGGATGGCATCCCTTCCCTCCAGTATGTCGACCGCTCCACACAGCCTGGTGTCATTGACAAACTTGCTGAGGGTGCACTCAGTCCCTACATCCATGTCACCAACAAAGATATTAAATAGTACCGGTCCCAGTACTGACCCCTGAGGAACACCACTTGCCACTGTTCACCACCAGGACATCGAGATGTTGACCGCAACTCTTTTAGTGTGACCGTTCAGCCAGTTCCTTGTCCACTGATTGGTCCATCTGTCAGATCTATGTCTCTCCAATTTAGAGACAAGGATGTCATGTGGGACAGTGTCTTGCATAAATCCAGGTAGATGACTTCTATTGCTCTCCTCATATCCACCAATGCTGTAACGCCATCGTAGAAGGCCATCAAATTTGTCAGGCATGATCCGCCCTTAGTGAAGCCATGCTGACTGCCACTGATCACCTCCTTCTTTTCCATGTGCCTTAGCAGAGCTTCCAGGAGGGCCTGCTCCATGTTCTTGCCAGGGACAGAGGTGAGGCTGACCGGCCTGTAGTTCCCCGGATCTTCTTTTTCACCCTTTTTAAAAATGGGTGTTATGTTTCCCCTTCACTAGTCAGTGGTAACTTCACCAGACTGCCACAATTTCTCAAATATGATGGACAGTGGCTTGGCAACTTCAATTGCCAGTTCCCTTAGGAACCGCAGATGAATCTCATCAAGTCCCATGGACTTGTGCACCTTCAGGTTCCTCAGCTGGTCTCAAACATGGTCTTAAGCTCTTAAATTCTTAAGCTCAGACAGCAGGGAGCTTTTTAAGATGGCAGGTATGAGCAAACTCAGGTAGAAATCAGGCAGGCTGACTGGGAAATGACATTACCCAGAAAAATCACTAAACTAGGGTGGCTGTGGACTTTGTATGTTTTAAGGTTATAAATTTCAGCTCTGTTTGGTTAACTCCTTATCTGGCAACAAATAGAATTTTAAAATAACTTTATAAGGACAATACACGCATCATGAGATATGCATGTTGGACTAAAATTACATTTTTTTAATTAGCAGTTCTAAAGTTAGGGACATGTAAGAACCACCACTACTGAGAATCAACAATGAAGTTATAGGTGGAACTTCAAGCAACATGAAGATGAGGGAAGACAGCATTGCCAGTGCTGTTAAAGAGCAGGAAGGAACTCAGAGGAAACAATATCACTCATGATAAGAGATGCAAAATTTTTAAGGCCGTTTCAGGGCTCCAGACTGTAGGCTGCAGTTGTTTGAAATGGTTCTATTTCAGGACTCACAAAGTTCACTTAAAGTCCTCTCAAACTTCTGAAAAAGGCAATAAAAATCCACAACAGAAAATAAAGCCTAAACTCAAAATAAAAATCTTGTATGGTTTTAGCTTATGTATTTGAAATAGTATTCTTCAACACTCTGTTCAGTTGGGCTCCACAGAAACCAATTGCATTTGAAAGAGATTCTTTGAAGATCTTCTTAAAGATGTCTGTTGTGACAGACCTGGCCAAAAACAGGAAGAGGACCATCCCATGTGAATATATTTTGGAGAAATATTTGTCCTGCAGCTCCCTGTGACTGGAAGTACTATTTAAAGATGCGTTAAGAACAACTGCATATATCAGGAACAAATTACAAGCTGGAATGGAGGATTGCTTTAGTATATCTTTTTATAAATACCCAGTTTACTCACAGACACTGAGAACTCAGGACAAAAATCAAAACTAAAACTTAATTTAAAGTAAAATAACAAAAACAACTTGAGGGCAAGTGTTTTAAGCAAAATAAACAACTGTCATCAAGGTGGAGGATGACACTAAATTGGGTGCAGCAGTGGATCTCCTCGAGACAGGGCTGCTGTTCAGAGGGACCTAGGTGGGCTGGAGAAGTGGGCTATCAGGAACCTTATGGAATTCAGCAAGGACAGATGTTAAGTCCTGCATCTGGGCAGGAAGAGCACCTTACAATGATACAGGCTGTGGATAGACTGGCTGGGGAACAGCTCTGCTGAGAAGGACCTGGGGATCATGTTAGACAGCAAGGCCTGCAGTGTGCTCAGGGAGCATAGAAGGCCAGCAACATCCTGGGCTGTATTAATAGCTGCAGAGCGAGTAGATTGAGAGAAGTGATTGTCCCCCTTTGCTCAGAGCACATTAGATGGCACCTAGAGTACTGTGCCAAATTTTGGGGCCCACAGTACAACCACAGCAATGATAAACTGGAACAAGTTCAGGGGAGGGCCATCAAGATAGTCTAGGGATGGACCTACTTGCCCTGCAGTGAGAACCTGGGATTGATCCACCTGGAGATGAGCTGGCTTTGGGGGGGATCTCATCACAGCTGTCCAGAACCTGTAGCGAGGTTACAAAGGAGACAGAACCAACTCTATCAGGGGCAGCAGTGCATGGCAGGAGTGCAAGAGATGATGGCAATAAACTGAAACAAAAAAGAGTTAAACTAGATATAAAAAAAAAGCAAGCTTCTTCCCTGTGATAAAGTCAAATAACAGAACAAGTTGCCCGAGATATTGTGCACTCTCCATCTTCTGGGATTTTGAAGATCCAACTGGATAAAGCCCTGAGCAACTGGATCTGATCTCATAGCTGAGCCTTCTTTGAGCAGGACCTGAGACCTCTCGAGATCCCTGAATTTTCCAGTGCTCATTCTGTGAGTAGATGAAATGTTTAATATGTTTGTGAGGAGCCTGGTTGAGAGTGTCTTCTCTTCACAGGAAAGGGTGACTTTCCTTATTCTTGACAGAGGGATAAAGAATTTACTTGAACATCCCCATTCAGATTATTTATGGAAGAACACAGTGTTAATGACACAATTGTGTTTTTGGGAGGAAGAAGTGGCTTGATTAAATTGAGAACTGAACCAAAATGAAATTTGAGGTTAAAGAATGGCTGGTTCTTTCCCTGCACTACACAGTCAGCTCTCATACTGTCTCTGCACGTTGTGGTGTCTCTCATACAAAGCCCTGTGGAGCACAATTTGATGTGTCATAACAAATGGAGACATTCCAAACTGCAAAATTCTGCAATGGTTACTACTGGGACTGAGGGCAAGAGGGAGGTTCAGACCTAGCGTTTGTCCTCTCAAGAGTGTGACAACTGAAGAACATGACAGCCTTTCCATTAAAAGCAGCAGTGTCCTGAGGACATAGGTCCTGGTCTCTCTGAAACACTTTTACAGGGAGATGGCTGAAGTGTTTTGGAGCAAGCATGCCAAGGACCAGGAATAGCCCCCTCACGAGCCAAGAACATTCTGTCTCACTCCGTATATGTTACAGTAGGCACAGAAGATGCCCAGATAGAGATGGAAAACATGGCAACATTTCTAGGTTTTTGTAGAAGCGATGCACTCAGTATTCATAAATTGCAAATGTAGCATTTGTTCTTAATGCCAATAAAGAAGATGCTTGGGAAGAACCCATTAACCAAACTGAGATTTGCTCCTGAGATTTCTTAATCTCTAGCAAGATGACTGGCAAAATCATCACGAGCAAAACAGAGCTGGAGACATGAGAGAGGAAGGCTTCACACTTCATCATCATTGCCACAAGCTATTAATTTCTCTCTGAAAATCCAGTTTAACAATTTTGATTCAGGAGAGGTGAATGCCCATAGCAGGGAAAGTAAACATGAACTATGGAAAGTCTTTCTGGTTAAGCTGGAAAGGCTGCAGCCAAGATATTTCCCACTTAACCTTCATCAAGGAAAAGGTCAAAAAAGACCAATGTGTTTAAGCAGGGCACAGGACTGAAGAGAACAAAACTTCCTATGAAAAAGATTAAGTTCACATTCTTTTGGCTTTTATTAAAACTATTCCACATCACTCTATGCTATCATTTAAAGCAGTTTCCTGACAGCATTGAACACAAGATCTTAAAGTAGGAAAATCAAAAGATAAAAGCGTAAATGGAAAAAAGTGCATGTACTGTATACAAAATGGGAAAAAATATGAAGGACACATAGAAACAGCAAGAGAAAGAATACCTTTAGCCTTTGCAAATTATATAACATATGGTGCCCAAGGTAATCTTCCATCCCATGTACTTCCATGTACATGCACTTCAAGCTGAACAGTTCCCAGGGCATATGTCTCTTTATCAAAGTAGAAGATTTTTGTTTTACATGAGGCTTCTAAGGAAGAGAGAATTTTCTTCCACCACTACAAAAAAGCAAGACCAAAATTAAAGTCTCCACGTATGTCATTTCCAAACTGCTGAGAAAACAGATTAGCTCCTTTTTGACGCTACCACCTCCCCATGTCTGTTACAGCAGCTATAGGTATTGGACAGTAGAACATGATACATGGTAAATGCCCTAGAAATGTTTGATTGTGCAATACCGCACTCAGGATTTCTCCTGGAAGAAAAGATAAGTATACCTTTTAGCCGACTGATACGTGGAGGGATCAATGGATATGTGCAAGAAGCACACTGAAACACCACTAAGAAAACGAGAGAATGTATTTTCTTTCTATCCTCCACTCGCCAAATCTGGTCTATATTCCTTTGGAAGATCTATCAGCCATGATTCAGACTCCTACTCTGTCTCGTTTAGAAGTTGCCTATTTGTGCAGACTCATTTGTGATGTCTCTATCTATAGTGTCGGAATGGTGGTTCATTGCCCACCTGAATTTTCATCCTCCATTGTTCATGTTAAGTGTAGACGTCAATGATTCATGATGAAGCAGGGCAAAGAACTTCTTCAAACAATGAGAATGGCCCACGCAGAGCTTTGAAGATAAGGGCTGAGACAGGGACTCCTCATTTAATTCCAGATGTGACTCAGCAAGGTGTCTGGAAGAGAGGGGTGAGACATTCTCGGAGACCTGCTCTGCCCTGTGTTAGGCATTCATCCAAACTATTCGTAACACTTTTTCTTGTTTGACAGTAAGGTATGACTTCAAAAAAACCCCAGACCCATAA
Source organism: Burhinus oedicnemus (assembly GCA_008921705.1). Classification (NCBI taxonomy): domain Eukaryota; kingdom Metazoa; phylum Chordata; class Aves; order Charadriiformes; family Burhinidae; genus Burhinus; species Burhinus oedicnemus. Next base: position 103,806 of record VFFE01005628.1, read on the forward strand.
ATACATGGATTACTGAGATCAGTTCCAGTCTCAAAAGCCCAGCATACAGGCAAGGGAGAAGTGGAAGTTCTGGCAGCTACAGGTATTTGGATACTAAAAAAACAGTGAATAGTTCAAATAGCTACCAGATTCAACACACAGATGCTCCCATGTCTGTGTTTCTCTTCCACTGTCATGGTAGCACTGGTGTCACAGTTCAGTATACAGCTGTGTTAGTGCAGCAAATACAGAATGGCTGAATGACTGTTGCTCGTTATCTGAAATGTCTCTGACTGAAGGGCAAATATTCCTGTGGCAAATTAAAAAGTTGTTCTGTATTGGATTTTGCACTGAAACTCCTGAGGTGTGTGTATGCACTCCATTAGCAATCTCCAGCAGACGAGAGAAGCAGACAGGTCACAGCAGTAACATCACTCATCCCAACTGGATCTGCCGATGCTCATGTCAATGACTTCAGTAAACAGTGCAGAGTACATAGAAAACAGCAACCTTGAACCCATACCCAAAGGGGGACTGACAGAGAGTCAGCAGTGTGGTAGGTGTACTCCTGAGTATGACCACAGAGCTCACTCACCACACAGGGATGCATTTAAGCTCCTCGGCACATGATTCTCTCCAATAACTCTGTAGATTTCTGACAACGGTCAGGAATTCTCTTACATGGCACACAAAAGGAGCAATAAGCAAAGCACGCATGGTCTTCTCACACTGCTTGTGCTCTCCAGCTGCCAGAAAGAGCAGTGAATTCTCCAGGCTTACATAAAAGGTAGACAGAGTTCCTCAAAATTGACAAGGTCAGGGTATGGTTGCACAACATCACTTGTCCAAGACAGCGTGGACCTCCGTTCTAGCTATCATGCCTAGCTTTCACCTGGCTTTTCCAGCCCATGCTGGCAACTATTCTCCACTGTAAAGGACTCACAGGATTTGACAGACTTCTTTTTTATGTTAAAGGTACCCATGGTACCCAAGACCAAACCAAGTATCTGTAAAACAGACCTACTTCTTGATATATGGTTATACTGCATCTCAAATATTTCACAAGTTGCTGATGTGCAAAAAAGTGAAAAAGTTGTGGAGAAGAAGAGTTTTCAAAGCAATTTAGTGAAAGGGAAAATTGGATATGAGCAGCATAACATGGAAAAGACCTAAAAAAGGGATGTACCTGTTTCAACACATCTTTGTGGCTGCTCATCTTTCCATGTTGAACTACTTGTTATTTTTTTGAGAAGCCCGGTGATCCCTGACCATGCATCTCTCAAAGTCTCTTCATTTTACCATTCCTCACTTCAGAGGATCCATACTTTAGAGGAATCCTCCACGTGAAGCAGAAGGAAACCAAAAAACTAACTCAGCAGCCTTTTGCACTTAGGAGTTGCAGAGCAGTAGAGCACAGAAAGCCTTCCTCTGTGAGCCTATATACCAGCAATGGACTGAAGTTTCCAGTGAGATAAAAAATGCCGACCCTCTACTGATATAGAGATAAAAGAAACTACTGGAATGTTTTGCACATAAACTTGGCTTAACTTCAGAATGTTTTTATTGGTCTAACTATGATAATGGTCTCCCTGAATCCTGCACAATGGTGGCAAAGCAGATAGTGTTACAGTCTCGGTTCATAAATTGGCTCTAGTTGCAAAATAGATCACACCAAGGTAAACTCACTGGTGCTTTACTAGGGATGTATTCAGGAACTCAGGTATTACAGCTATTCTTTTCCATAAAGTAGCAGGGAATGACACCAAGGGAATCTTTGCTAAAAATTACTGCAAAGGTTGGCTTAATTCAGACTTCTTTATTGCTAACAAGTTACCGAAACCCAAATACTATTCTAAAATCGAGCATTGTTAGCTTTTTTGCAGACCTTAGCAAAAGTGAGACTTAAAAGGTATCCTGTGCTGATTATTTACAGCATGTTCAGTTTATTATTGCACTGCTGTTCTCTAATTTGTGACTGGCATGCCCTGGGGCAGCCGAGTCAGTGGAAGATAATCCTCAAAGGATTTAGCATAGCTGAATGGGTACTGAATCTTTTACAATTCTGTCTTTCTTCCATTCTTTGTCCAACATCATACCGCTGGAAGATCATCCACCTTTAGTGCTTGCAGGCACCAACAACATCTCTGATCCTCCCCAGCTTTATCTGCCCCACAGGCCTTCAAGACATTCCTTCAAGTAACAACAGTGGGTGATTTTTAAAACATTTTCCTGTAACTTATATAACTTAGAAAGAAAAGGCTATGCATTTTTCTTGTCAGCATAACCCAGCACTGAAATGGCTGACACTTTGGATGAGTACAGCATTCGCTTTCTACAGTCAGTACCTCAATTAGATTTTATCTAAAATGAGCATCCTAGGCTCTTCAAGTGAATCGCTGCTCCTGCTGTTCAAAGGAAAGACCTGCTTCATGCTTTCTTCTGTGGAAAGTATAGGAGACACCTTGAAGAGCTGTGTAGGAATTACATCACAGCTGTTCAAATACAGACAGTGCTTATCCATGGCATTGCTCATCTGTGGGCCAACCAAGAAGCTCAAGATGATATCAAGTGCCTCCAGCTTAAGCTCCTTAGCAATCCTTGTAAAGCAAGCGGGTAAGCTCCATCCCTACATGTGCAACTGAAAGAGGCAAGTACCTTTGAAGCTTTCCAAGAGGAAATCCTGCCTGCCTAATCGCAATGCCTGGATGTCTTCAGAGGGACTCTTTTCATTGATCAGAGAGAGAGCATGCCTTTAGGTAGCTGTTGTATAAGTATTTAAGACTCAGGGGCACCTCAAATGCCTTGATTATGCAGACTGGATCCCACCCTCAGAATCTCATTCACCTTTTAAAAGCAGCAGCTCAGCAGGCACCTGTGTTTCTTTCCTCTTTTCCACCCACACTTCTTATTAGCTTCTCTCTGGAGCCTATTTGTGGATTTGAAAAGTCAGAAACAGTAAGCGGGGCCTTTTTGTATTCTGAATAACACTGCAGCAATCATCTCCATTAAAACAGTTACACTGTCATTAAAAACACGCACATTTAGCATTCTGCTCATGGCAACACTGGCAGAGTCACACGTGTCTATTATGACACCTTCACCTGTAGACACACACAGTGCCCTGGTTTGCGAAGTGAGGTGTTACCAGGTAGCTAAGGGATCTTACAGGTCACATCCCCCTAAGGGGTGGCCACATTTTTCCCCCTCACCCCAAGCCACCAGCTCCAACCGCTTCCCTTGCACCATGTGGAGCTTCTGTCCTCTTGCTGAGCTGAACCAACTGACTAGGTGGGCAGCCAACGCAGCTTCCTGCTGCTCCAGTGAGCTCATTCAGCATGCCAGGAGGTGAGCCAAGAGCCAAACCTGGTACGAGGGAGGAGATGCTGGAGGCAGAGGATGGGAGGATCAAGGATGGGTTCCTCCAGGGCAGCAAGGTATTCTTCTGGCTGAGTGGAGTTAAGGTGCCTCACCCTCCATTGCAATAAAACCTCTTTAACAAAACGGGAGTTATCAGACAAATGATCAGAAATTTTGGGGGGAGCTGATTACGGTAAACTTCAGGACATTTTTTTTTTTTTTTTTAATTGCCAGACATAACATACACAAACCTGCCTTATTCACAAAGTCTGCACGCATTTACATAGTGAGATTTGGGATTTCCGTTAGTTCCATTCATGTTTCTGGAGCTGCATGCAAGTCAGCTTCCTCACCAAACAGGAGGATTAGGTTTAAAAAAAACAGAAAGGAGAGATCTGAAATTCTCACATTATATCTTGCCTCTAACACTTGAAGCTTTACAAAGGAGGCTAAATATCATGAGTCTACTGATAAAAGTCAGGAGAGCTGGCAGCTCTGCAGACATTTATGGGCTTGGTAACGCATTTTTCTGTTTTTAAGTGAAAACAGACAAAACAGTGCACATGCTAGAATAACGAACATCTTGGCACATTGCAATTACAACACTGGAACAGAGCACTATTCTGTTTTTATGGATGCTTTTGAGAAAAAACAGTCCCTATGTTCAGCTCCCTGTTACATTTATTCTCCAGAAATCTAGTGCCAAAGACTTCCCCATCTTCTCTGTGGGCTTTCCAAGCAGAGTTCACCTCCCGTGAAGCACCACAAAAATACAGCTGCCATGGAGCAGCTCCTCTTCTTGCTGAGATGGATTAGTCACATCATAGAGAAATGGCAACATGCAATGCCATAATTAAACTCAGACAGCATCAGGAGAGATTTTTCTTTTAAAGAACATAAAATTATTGACTTTTAATGTTTTGCTTTCGTTTAGAAACTCCATTAAATATTCTGTAGATAATCTAGCATTGATCTACAAAACAGTCTGGATTTCCATAGCATGGTACCACAACGAGAAATCTTCCAGAATATAATGGTGGTATCATCACACTAGCCTGTGATAAAATTGGTGAAAAGGAGTATTTTTTGTTTGGAATTCTAGCAATAATATCAACTTTGTAGGGAACTATAAAAACTACAATGTAGAATTATAGTCAATTGTAAGTTAATTTTTGCTATAAAATAAATCAAAACAAAATTTTAAGGAAGTCATGATAAAATCTTTGGTGAAAAGGTCAACTATTACAAAAATGTTTCACTGTAACCAAATCACCAGCGATGGTGAATGCTGGGAAGGCTCAGAGCTCCAGGATTAATAGAGCACACGCAATAACAAAGGCTTACCAAACCTTTTAAGCAGATTCTGAAAGTGGGAATTAAGGTTCTGGGAAACCACCGATACCAAATCTGCTGTGTGCAATGCATAAACCAGAAGTATTAGTTTTCTCAGAAAATAAGTCTTAAGACACCGAAAATTAAAAAGGAATTACTCTTACCAGTTAACAATAACTTGAGCATGAACAAGCAATACTGAAGCAAAAGTCTTGCAGGGGCTCTCAAAAAGAATCTACTGACATAACTGAAATACACTAAAATAATTCAGCTAAAAAGTGTGTGGTCTGGCAATTCATATATTACTGTGTTGCATTCTGAGGTGACACTGGTGAAGGCCTTGTGTCTTTCCGCTTTAGAGTGTCCTCCACAAGCACATGACAGTGTTGAACGTGCCCTACTTGGTAAGAACAACAGTAGAGTTGCTGTGCTCTGATCATATGGAAATGGTGAATTAGTGTTGGAGCAAGACAAGTGAAAGACAAAATCAAAAAGAAGGAGGCAGGGGTGAATAATATGTTGCTGGTCCAGCTGGGAAGGCGGTGATGATCTAGGATTTGTTAAAGGGAGAAGCAGGTAACTGCAGCGCAGGGACAGCCACAACTCAGTGGCTTATTGGCTATGTACATACAGCCCCCCTGCTCCGTCCATAGCCCCCTTAGAGCAGCTCTACCTGCCATGGAGGTGTTAGGAAAATCTAGTATGAGAAAGACAACTGCTGGGTGACACGTGTGTCACGTAGCTCTCTTGTGAGCTGTGCTATTCAGTGCCTTCTAATTTAACATCCTCAAAATCTCCTAAAACAGCAGTTAAAATTTAAACAGGCATTCTGAAAACACACTCTTGATCCCATTATCAGTGTCGTGGATGGGATTACAATGAGGGTGGTAACGGTGGAAATTTTTTAGGGGAGATCTAGTATCAACAGCAGGAGTGGCCACTAATTGGATTCTTTCTGTGTCACCGCTGAGTTGTCACGGGACCCTCGTTCGCTGTTGAACACTGCAGCTCTCAAGGCCCTCAGAAAGGAGCTTTCTCAATTGTTATCGCAGCAGTCTGCCTTCCCACTCAAACACAAATCCCCCAAAGCCCTTTCTAAAGCTAAGGAAATCATGGAACCCATGACTCCCATGACATCTGCAACAAGTGTCCAGCCTCGCCTGGGTAAGAATGAGTCCTGCCATTACACAAAGCTCAAACTCCTGATCCTGCATGAACAAACATATAACATCGAGTGCAGTATGTAAGTTAAACAAAGCTAGATAATAAACTGCAAACTGTCAAAATAGTCTGCAATACAGTGATATAGTCAGAACAGAATTTGCAAATCTTTCAAAATATTTTTTTCTGTAGCTGTCTAACTTCCACCGAGTGTGGGTTTTGTAATGGTTTCCACATTTAGAAACACTGTCCCCAGCATCACAACATTTTTAATAAAATGTTTTTATCAGTTCCTGACTGGAATGAGAGCTGTTACAATAATTTTAACACTGATACTTGCCATCTCTAGGATACTTCTGGATTCCTACATGCATTTTTTTCCCTAATGACCTCTCATTTAGCCTACTTTTTGAAGATGTATTTACATGCCATTTGGAAATTCACCAAGGGGTTTTTTTTGCAATGTGAAATTACACCAATCATAATTAAATTTTTTTTCCTCTGAAACAGAGACAAAAATCAATGAAAGGCCAAGGAGACATGCCAAGCAGCAGAAATTGAAGTTGCATATTATGATGGAACCAGCTCACCCACCTCGATTATAAAGTGCTAAGAAGAGGAAACCCCTGACGAGCAATAAACAGACACATAATTAAGACAATTCAGGGCAGAACACATTCTGGCTGAAAAACATTTTCTTGGGCTCTGCCTCACTGCTCGGAGCAGCAAGGAAAAAAAAAAAAAAGGTGACACTGAAAACAACTCCATGCAGACAATCAGTATCCCACCTAGTCTTCACTAGCTGGGGAAAAAGAAGAAACCCACCAGCTTTTGTGCAGTGCAGATTCCCTCACATCACAAACACAGTTGATAGTACAGACATGCCTGGTATGTTCAGCATTCCGTATCAAGCAAAGATGAATTAGCCGCAACAAAAATGTGTTGCAGCTTTCATGCAGCAGTTTATGGATCTTTTTGTACCTCTGGAATTTTTTACCTTGAGCGTATCGTGGATCTACTGAGGTTGTATTGGTCTCAGATCTTTTCCTCAGATTATTTTTATCTCACTGTGAGGAACATCTTTGTGAGTTCTGAACACTTTTACAGCTGCTAGGATGCTAATGGGAACTTCATGTGTGTACCCAGTACAAGTGCTCTCAGGGAAAAAAAAGCCAATGTCAAAGGAAGGTATGTAGAAGTCACCATAAATATGTCTTTGAATGTTTACCATCTGGAACAGTAGATTACATTTTGACAAGAAGCTGGACTGCCCCGTGGGCATTGTCTTTTAAACAGCCCCATCATTATAAAGGAAGGAAAAACATGATTTGCTGTTCCTAGTTTCTCAGCGAGATTTTCTGGCAGTGCTAGAGAAACTTGTTTTTTTTTCTAGTAAAACAGTAACAACCTAGGCGTGCTTAGTTAGCTATGCACTTTCTTGAAAAATATCTTTTCTTATAGATCATCTTGATCTGCGATCTATGATACCCACAGAGAGGGATGCGTTTCAGTTAGGCTGTGGCAGCAGCAGGCTGTGCAAATCACAGTGCTGCACCTTAGCTTTGCTGGAAGACTAAACCTCTGTGCACTGATGCTGGCTTATTGGGCTTCTCACAGGACACACTGGGAAGACTGAAGAGGAGAAATCCAATACGAAAGGCTTTAACATAGAGTCATAGCGAGGGTTTCCTTTGGTTTTGTTTTTCATTTTTAAGCTTGTAAAAGTTTCCATCACTTTTTACAATGGGAAAGAGCAAACTGAGAGAAAAATCAAAACAGTCACATTTATTCACATACGTCCTCGTCTGGTCATACAGTCATATTAGGGATTTAGCTAATTCTGTTTCAAATTGCTGTGGGTCACTTCTGAAGACACATTCTTACTGAAGAGTGTGTTTGAAAATACAATCTGAGAACAACCTGTAAAGAGGCCAAATAGCCTGTTCAAAAAAAAAAAAGTTAACAGAAAAAGTTGGTTTGAGGCAAAGTATATGTGCAACCTGAAACATGGTTTTATGGGCATCGTTACACAGTTGAATGCCAAAATCACAGAGCACCAGCTATAAATCCCCTTGCTCAGCCTACTAAACAGTTCTTATTTCAGAACACATTATATACAGTATTATTTATAGAATATCTCACCTGTAAATGGTGAGGACAGTGTTAGATTTCTTTCACAAGTAGGAGGCCAATAATTCATAAGCACCACAGGTATGTGAGAGTTAGTGTGAAGATCTGTTATAGTGCGAAAGAAACAAATAGTTTTGTTACTCTGCACAGGAAGATGGTATACGTATACAGTAAATAATTAACTTAAAAAAAAAACAGAGGAAAATAACCCATCCTCTGGTTTCTCCATCTAGATCATTTTGAGTAAAACAATGAGAACATCATAATTCTCTGCTAAGCTAACATACTGTAATTAGTGATAACATTTCTGACTTCTTGGTTAATTTGCTGGGCTTCCCCTGCTCCAGACATCAATGAACTTAATAGTCGAATTAAATGAAAATGATAGCAGAGTACTTCCATAACTAATTTCTAATTACATTTCTGCCCCTCTTTCTTCCTAAACATAAATTTTTGCTTACTTTTAATTAACACTTCAGATCGCTAGTTTAGAATCTATAAATATAGCGAGACTTTAACGATCCATTACAGTGATGCTACTTAGTTTTCAATGACTTGTAAAACTTTCACAAACAGATCTGCAAATGAATTACATCCATCTGCTCTGCCGCAGCTGCAGGAGCGGCATTACATTGTACCCTGCCTTTCCCTGCTTTCCTGATTTTCTCTTAACTGAAGCCCATGCGTAAGCCAAACCACCTCGATACCGACCATCAGAAGCCCAGCCAGGTCTCTATAAAGGAGTCTTCAAACTTTACAGGCGTCCCAAACGCACTTTCAAAACGCTCTGGTTCGCCTCCCAGCTGAGCCCCGGACAGGCTGCGCGCTGCTCAAGCATCCTCCTCAAAACCTAGGAAATACTCCGCCGCGATTCCTTCCCCCGCCCGACCACGCAGTTTCCACGAATCTATCGAGACAGGGAGGCGGCGTTTGCACCCGCAGCCGCAGCCGCAGGAACACGCGTTATGCGGCTGCCGCTCGCCCGGCGCTGGAGGTCCGGGCACAGCACGTGTGTGCGGGCGAGGAGAGCCGCGCCGGCGGCGGAGGGGGAGAGCGGGCGCCCGCCGGGGTAAGAGACACCGCTCCAGAAGAGATTTTTCTAATCTACGCCTTCAAAAGCGTGACCTTAGCTGCGTTAAGGGTGTCAGCTCGATGAAGACGGCCAAGCATCAGGCTGTGCTCGCTGTTATCTGTCAGCCGTACAATAGCAGCATTGATAAGGCAGCAGCAACTGGCTTTGACAAGTGTGCTGTGCTAGCATTCCTCTGAAAACCGTGAAGGAAAAAGAAAGAGAGAGAGGCATGAGGTGCCTTTTACTTTACCTGAACAAAAGTGTGGGGTTTTATTTTTCCCTCTGAGCTGCCGGAAACGATTCCTCCCTCTTCTCCCCCAAAGCTAGGTAGTTCTTCTTTTGCTTGCCGCTCACACTTGGGGAAGACCACACAGCTCCAGCGAGGCTGCCTCTCTCCCCTAATCCCCACTCGAGTGTGATGACACACACTAACCCCAACCATCTGTTGAAACACGTCCTCAAGCACTCGGCACAGTGGTGTGTCAAGACGGGCTGCCCAATCCAATCGCTGGGGCTGGGTGGCTCTTAAGGAGCTGGAGGCAGAGACAAGGGCAGAAACTATAGGGCTGAGAACTCTTTAGCAAAGTAACCTGAGATTTTGAGAAAGGGCTGCTATTGAAAAAAAGAGCAGAAGGGGGAGGTACTAAGGGGAAGGTAGAGGGAGTGGATTAGTCTGGTGGCCAGTTGTGTTACTTCTCACAACTCCGTGTATTCCCAAGGGACCACCGGGACCCCCTCACTGTGGGATGCACAGAAGCACAAGAGCAACACTAAAATCTTTTTATGGCGGGTCTATTGAGGGCAATCTCCTCTGAGAGACGCTTTTCTAAAAGAGATAAAAGATGCAGTTCGAGATCCTGATAAAGTGCTAACGTGGGCGTCGTTTGCACTGCGATGTGACATTTGCATTCCGAAATCCCAACTCCTTACCGTGCCGCGGTTACCCCGCGGCTGCCTTCAGCCCTCCCGGGGGAACGGCAGAAGGAAAACCGGGGGGCGAGGCGGGTAGAAGGGGGGACATCCAAAGGGCAAATATTTCTACCACTGCACGGGTACCTGCAAGTCCTTCTTCCCGCGACCCCGCGCTTCCCCGGGCTCGGCGTGGAAGCCCGGGTTCCCCGGTGTGCCCAGCGCCACACTGGCCGCCCGCGCCGCGGCTGCCTCGGCCGCTCCGCGCCCGTCGCGGTGCTGTGACAGCTCCGGCCGCCGCGCCGCGCCCCGGCCCCGCGCCGGGCTCGGCACCGGGCTCCACCCCGGGCTCGGCACCGGGCGCCGCGCCGGGTCCCCGCGCCCCCCTCCGGGAAACGGTGCCACCAGCCTGTTGCTTCCCACCTCACCCTCCCTTTCTGTCCCCCCCCCTCCCCGCTTCCGCCACCGCCGCCCCCCCTGGGACTTTCTTGTGGGATGCAGTCCGAGAGGCTCGCTGTCCTTCCCCTCGGGATCCGGCACCCGCCACCCTCCCCGCCAAACCGGGGCTGGGAGCTCTGGGTAGTGCCTCGGCAGGTCTGGACTGTGTCTAGTCTGTACCTCAGTTTCCCTCGGCCACAAAGCAAGCGTTATCCCCCCTTCCTCCCTCTCAGGGACACTGCCAGGAAAAATACGCTAATTTACAGAAGATGTCCGGGAAGGATAGATAAGGGACACAGAAAAGCTGCTAAGTGCCAAAGAAACAGTTCCCTCCTTTCCCCTCCCTGTAATAGGATAGCGTGGAAGAGAGACTTAAAATCTCAAGGGTTTTTACCTCATTACCAAAGTGCCTGACTTGACACTTGCATTAAATCTACATTTCACATTATGACAGATGTTGTGTTTTCTTTGAACTGAAAGGGAGGAACGTCGTTTTGGCATTAAAAGTTACTCCGAAAGTGTTAACATCCAATTTGAAGAAAGGTTTGCAATTGAGAAAAGACACACTCTACCCAGCTGTATGAAAGCCATATGAGAGTCTTGAAATGTTGATTTGGCTTACTTGTTCTTTAATACCTTACACGAGGCTATTTCTGAATCACTAGTGGCAAAGTGAATGCTTGATAAAAAGTGAGATTAAAGAGCTGTGGTTTGTGCCCAGTTAGCTGTTATCAGAGGTGACCTGGAGAAGAAAGGAAAAAGAAGAAGAAACTGTAGTCACAACTGCATCTGTGCAAATTCTTCCCAAAAGTGATTATATGGTGTCTCTTTCAGCCTATTAAACTGAAACTGCTTTCACAGATGTTGGGTATTCACTAAAACGCTAGTCCCTAATCTGCTAATTCCAGATAAATAAACAACTAAACAATATTTTCGACAATAATATGTGGTGAAGTAGGGATGCAACTACTGTCCCTGGGGTATTGTAAGTTTCTTAACATTGCCCATTATGTCTTCAGGGCAAGGGTTTGGTTTGATTTTGTTTTATTCTAGCAGACTGTGGTCTGTAAACAGGCTGGATAACTTTACGCACTCAGAAAGCCCTGGAGACATTATTAAACTCATATGCATTCTCTTCAGCTGTACATCTTACCAGTAATTTGTTCGTAACTCTGCATTAAAAATGTATAGTGATCAGAGATGTGCAATATCAAAGAGCCCCCAAAATTGTGCTGTATCATCCTGTGTACTGACTCATCGCGTAAAGCACAGCTCAGCTCATGACTGCTCTGTTTCATGTTGGTGAGATGAGATGCAAACTCAACAGGGTTGAACGTCTAGATACTTCTAACCAACATGAATGACAGTTATATGCAGTACTGTTATTTTATGTTATGTTGTATGCTTAAATGATGTTGTGTATTATATCTGTGAATAAATATACATGAATAAGATACTGAGCATTCATATGATGTACAGGCCCAGTTCTGTTATTTTTTACGCCTGCATAAGTCAGGGATGCCTCTACTGATGCCTGTCAAGTCATAATAGTGTAAAATTGACATGGTTAAAAGGACCCCTAATTGAGTGTTTTGTACACACAGACACATGCACGCACACACTTATCTTCAAAGACTCTTCAACAACTTGAAATACAAACTTTCATCTCCAAAACCAACGTTAGCAATAGCCCTCAAACATTGCACATGATCATGTTTTCACATAAAAGCTACTGCTGATGTTGCGGGATAATTTAACCACTACTCCGATGACTGCAGCCAGATTTAGTTTGCTGTGACAGTTTATAACAGACTTTTCCACTGTTTCTCCTCTATCCAGACTGTCATCTGCAAAGAGTTTGGGTTTTAAAGGCTGAAATGAAAGCTGCACTGGAAGAGCCGTACCTGAAAAACTGTTAAAATAATGCATCGTAAAACAGGTTCTCAAATTGACTCTCAAACCCATGAACTTCTGCTAAGGTCAGACTGACCCACTGGGATAAGACTTGTAAGAAAGTGAATAATACTTTACTCAAGTAACTCAGGACAATCCTAATATGCAAGATTAATTGCAGGTAATTGTGATATCAAGAAATAGTCACTCCTGTTTTGTTCCCACAGTTAACATGTCCCTTACTTATTAGCTGCAATTAGTTTCCATGGTAGCTAGCAGCGTCTTTAAGGCAGGGCACTGAGCTTCGCTCAGCATTGCCTGGACTAAACTCATCACGTTTACTCCAGCACTGATAATGGCCTTGTAAGTTTTGTGTATCTGTGCGAACACATGCACACATTCACACATGTGCACTTCTGCTCAAGAACCTCATGTAATTCTCAACTCTGGCATTTTCAGCTCTTGAAAGTAATTAAAGGGGATTTTTCATGGTTCCTGCAGCAACCTCTGTCTATCTCTGCTGCCAACATGAATAGAATCTGTTCTTTTATTTCCTTGAATCATTGTAAGTCTACCCAATTAGTTTTGAAGAGTTTATATAGGAACAGGAGAGGTTCTAGAATATGGCTATAAATCCATAGACAAGTCCACAATCAAGTTCTAGCCTAAAATGTACACTTGCAGAGGCTCATGTTGAGCTTGGGTGATATATTGATGAGGTAGAATAAAAAGGCCTCTAAAATCCTGTGTGGCAAAACAAAGGTAAATAAGGAATTACCAACAAATGTTTCTCTCTAAAGATTCCAGCAAATGACAGGTTCAAACAAGCACAGAGAGATACGCTTCTTCATATGGAGCACAGTGAACACTTGGAACTCCTTGCTGCAGGATGCAGTGGAGGGAAAAAAATTACATGTATTCAAGTGTTTGGGGAAAAAAAAATCTACGCAAAGCAATTAAATGCAAATACAAACCTTCTGGCACAGGGAATGCCCAAACTACCTGGAGAGGACCCTGGACCAGTATCATTCTGTGCTTGTCCTACTCTTACACGTTACCCCAAGCATCTACTATTTTCTGCTACTGGAGGGTGCCAAGCCTAGTATACCTGTGATTTAGTATGGTACAGCTGTTCTTGCTTTCTTAAACAATTTAGCCATTGGTAGTTGTGGGGCCTCATCATGGGCAGTATAAGAAAGATGAATTCCTTTTAAGAACTTTAGCCAAGATTTTTAAAGGTTGGCTCATAAATCCGTATTCAGGAACCTAAGTAAAAATGGTCTGATCAAAAGTATTGAGTGTACAGCAGCTGCTACTGAAGTCAGCCATTAATTTTATTTTTCTCCATTTGTAGGCATTCCAAAGTCAAACATGGGCTCATGTAAAATTTGGGTGCTAAATCCCAAACTACATTCTGTGCAAAACTCTGCTCAGCTGCTTCCTAACCTGGTGTCACCTAAATTCCACAGACACGTGGTCTTTTAAAAGCGTTCCCCTGGCACTTCTGTGCATTCCCCCATGCTGAAAGCTCATGCCCAAGGCCAAGCAAGATTCAGGAGTCAGGCATTCCTTCACTTCAGTCCTCTGAATTGCTTCATTGGGCTCTCAGAGTGCACCTACCAAACTTGGAGAGCTTTGAGTGGCATAGTTAAAGATCAACCCTTTCTTCTAAAACCTGGCCAGAGGAAGAAGAAATAGATGACTTGTAGGACATGCAAGCAAATACCCACTGGGGCAGCTTTCTCCTCACTGTGCCTGTTCAAACCCGTTCATTTGAACATTATATTCCAACAATGATTATTCTGTGTAAAAACATATAATAAGGTTGATGTGCAAGAAATACTGAAAGATTCAGTGAGTTGCATACAGTGCAAGTACAGGAAAATGGAGGATTCTGCATCCTAGAAGAGTGGATGCTAGTTCAGGTGTTCGAGAACAATTTCCATATTTTCTGGGGTAATACATATGGATATATACATGCACTCTCTCAGTATGAATCCATACATATGCTGGGTACAAAAGGACTGCTTTAGAAATGCGTTGAGTGCCATTCCAGACTCACCATTACCTGCCTGCGCATAGCTGTTGTGGGATGGAAGAGTCTAGCCTTCTTCAATTTTTAAAGGAAGCTCTCCTCCATCTTCCCTGCAATGGAATTGGATGGTATGAAAGTTATACCCAACTACAATTTATCTCAGGTCTGCAATGCTAAAAATAGTGCCCCTGAGGGGTAACTAGAACAGAGGATAGAGTGCAGGTGAGACAGCCAAAAGTTCATAATTGACTCAATTCATCACAGGGCTTTACAATTTGTCAGGTTGTTGTCATCACTATCGCTTGCCCCCAGAAGAAGATTAATGGTTGCAATGATCACCAGTCCCAAATTTGTGTTACTTCACTTACATTCCCTCCCAAAATACTCATTCTCCTCAGTTACTGTTTCTTCTAAGGTAGCTCCCTTATTATTGGTTGCATAGTGACTCAGTATCAAGCAAGGCTGCTACAATAATGAAAAAAAGACATTTCTTACCCCAGCAGGAGAGCTGGTTAGATTTGTCACAGCTAAACTTTTTTAAAAATATCCCAAAATAAAAACAAAGAAGAAAAAAACCCCAAAAATGAAAACCCCACATATTTGTCATGTCATGCTTAGGGAAAAAGAAACAAAGCCAGCAAAAGTTTTTCCAAGCTAGAGCCTAATGTGACAATTTAATGCACTGAGAAGCTGTGGTTCTTCCCTTCTCAGCTGCCAGTTGGCCAAGAGTTCCAACTCCAGCACAGTAAACAAGTGATCAGTGAGTCTGGGAAGAGCTCAACACACCAGACAGTTGGAAAACAGAGGTAAATAGAGGCAGGAAAATCAACAGACTTAACCAGTCAGCACAAGGTAGGTGATCCCATGTTCAGCAGTAGGGAAAGTGCTAAGGGGAGAGTATATATGGAGTCCATGAGGCTTTCAAGTGTGAGAACTCAGCAAGCAATGTGCTCTCAGAACTTGTGCTGACTTCACATTTTTGGACACAGTTCAATTTCATTACTGAAAAAATTTGAGGTAAACCATCCAATACTTAACAAAAATTGAAAAAATGCCAGCAATTTAGAAGTCAGAATGTCTCATAGCTTTTAATGTTAATTATTAGTAAACTGATGACCAATGGTCGTCTTTAAGTCCTTCCCTCTTACACAATTCTCATTCTCATCTTTGCCTTTACTCAAAACTTCCAGCCTGAAAAAGTTGCAATGACAAAGAATGAAGGACTTGAATGACTCCTAGGTTAAACTCACCAAAATCAGTAAAACTTTCATTATGAAGATCCAATCTTACTATTTCCCTCTTTGAGTATGCCTCTAATGCTGCACATAGTCAAGGTACACTTGCCTAAAAAAACAACTATGTTCATGGTGTTGCTCTGGACAGAGCGTGGGAATACACATAGTTTAACATACAGATTCATTTTTTTCCTAGCAAGTCAAGAAAGCAACAGCCTCTGTAGCCCTTTTATAACAACAAAGCATCAGCAAATCCCATAACACTTTAGGAAAATATTTCATTTAACCCCTTTGTGATCTCATCTCAGACATAATCATGAGAATATTTGTGAGCAGAAAGACCAGACGCATTGCAGGACCAGCCATACCTCTGTATAGCATTTTTTATATGGTAGCAGGGACTTTTACAGTCTCACTTCTGCTGTTCTCACTGAGAAAATGGGCCAACATGCTTAGGTTGCCTCTTATATATAATTAACTTCAGAGTTGCACCTGCTAAGACAATTAACCTCAAGGAAATTGGCACCTAACATAAGCACCTACAAGTAAACAGGTAGGCTAATACAGCCCTAATGGCTGGTAGACTCACTCAAGACCCTCTTGACCATAAATCTTGATGTAGTCATAAAACCTAAGGGAAACACATACTAAAGTCATAATACAGCCCCAAGTCACCACAAGAATGACATGGCAGTATTCATTGCATAGGAGAATGCATCTGCTGGAGGCAAGTTTTCCTAGCATTGTCTTGGGTGCCACTAGTACCTTCTCCTACACATGGGAATGACTTAAATGCCAATATCCATCCCTAAAAAAGTATGTGTAGACATGTATAGATAATATTGATATGTAGAATTAAATATATATGCATATCTAAAATATATGTATATATCGGATTATATGTATATAATTCTACATCTAAATTCTTGTTGGTGGTCTTAAATTAAAGATATCATAGATTGAAAAATGAATACAAACATCATAAAACAGTATGTTTATAAACATGATTTTTAGATAACAATTTAAATGTAGACAGCTACTTTAATAAAAAAAAAAAAAAGAAAAAAAGAAAGTTAATATGCTTATCCCACTGACCCAAACCAGTTGCCATTCCCTTTCTAGGTGCCAAAAGCCCAGAATGTCCTCACTCTACTACCAAAACCTCTCATTCACCCCCTGAAAACATCTATGGCTCACATCTTATGTCAGTAAAGAAAATTAATTGTAGAGAAAACTGAAAAAGTGAAGGCAGAGTAAAAACTGAAATGTAATATTGAAAAAGGCCAAGAGGGAACTGTTAACGTGGGCTGGAAAGTTGCTGGAAGACATCTTGATTACTTTGCAGGTTAGAACAATCCCTCTGGATGTATAAAAAGTCCCAAGAACAGGAGCAAGTCCTGTATCGATATTGATGGGGGTCTTCAGTGATAAACAGAGATGTCATTTCTTTCCAAGCAGGGCTAGTTTAGGCAGGTGTGAGTGACACCATGTGATGGACTTACCAAGCAGCAGACTGTTCAGCTATATTGACTAGATGTAATTGTGTTGTCCCAAGGATGAAGAAAGGCAAAATTCAGTGTTGTAGTAGTGGCAGAAAGATTTGGGGGAGAAAGGATGGAAAAAGTCATGGTACTTTGGAGAACAAGAAGGTATTCGTTGAATTTCAGGAAACCAAAAGAGGTTGAGGGCATTCAAGCTGGGCAGCAAGGAGTTGGAGGGTCTTCAAAGAAGGGGAAAGGTTTTGGAGGGGTTAGCAAAAGGTTTTAGGCGAATAGTTGCAGGAAAGGGGTACTAACAGGGTTTGATGCATTTCTGGGAGGTTTTCACAAAAGACAGAGTCTGAAAAAATACATTGGACTGCAGAGCCTGCTGGCTGTGGCATTTCTGAAAGGCTGTGGTTGAGAAAAGAGATTCCTGACCCTTCTGGCAGTCTGCCCCTCTCTGCACTTCCTGTTCAGTTCTTGTGGCACAGGAGGATCTTGTTCCTCACCCTCATGGCTTCCCCGTTTCTTGGTATCCACAGCTCTCCCCCACTGCCCTTTAACACAGCAGTCACACTCCCTTCCTCTACTTAGACAGTCCCTTGGCACTTCCCAGACTGTGGCCACTGAAGGGGAAGGGACACAGGAGGAGGAAAGGGGCAGGACTGAGAGGGGCAAAATGGAAGTCTGGCTGGAAAAACATTTGCTGCTCCTGATACCACCATGGGCCTGAGTAGCCTTTCAGCCCTCTTCTCTTCTCTTCTCTTCTCTTCTCTTCTCTTCTCTTCTCTTCTCTTCTCTTCTCTTCTCTTCTCTTCTCTTCTCTTCTCTTCTCTTCTCTTCTCTTCTCTTCTCTTCTCTTCTCTTCTC